>CALNHX010000718.1:0-294463 GCA_940337035.1 Agriotes lineatus | reverse complement strand
GGTGTTCATAAACAGTCGTCATCCCAGTAGGTTTTGACTTCAAAAACGTATGTCTATTATAATTGAGAAAAACTGGGCTATGACAGTACTCAATGACGTTTCATTGTGTTGCACGAATTAATCAAAGATATAACATTTTGTTTTTCAAAGCAACTGGGATGACGACTGTTTATGAACACCCGTTATTTTATTTGCAATCATCTAATTTTAAAAATAACTACAATTGAATTCTGAATAATAGATATCTTGATGTAGCTAATATTTTTGTTACCATGAAAACAACCCACTCAATGTTTTGTTACCATGGAAACACCCCACTCTTCAGGTATGTAATATTTTTCGGGGTATGTAATAATTTCCTGGCTAGTTTCAAGTTATCATCCAGTTCCCAGCTGTTGTCATGTCATGAAATTGACACATTACAATGTGATTGCGAATAAAATCCTTTACGATAATGCCAAGGTTGTTTGATCTAATAATGAAATCTTCAAAATAAAGAAAAAATTTATTACACATGTTTTAAATGATAACGGTTATTCCGAGACTCTTGTTCGGAACATTTTTGATATACGAAACAATAACACGCATGTACAGAAAAATTATACTCCAAAATACAACACTCTTACTATACCTTATATTCCAGGCATGTCTGATAAAATTAAACGAATTGGAAATAGATTTAGTTAGGACGGTATTCAGAACTATGAATACCTTACAAAAACGAAACCGTTCAACGAAGAACAACATTCAAAGAAATGCATGTACATATAATAGAACTTTTATGAAATGTTTTTGAAAGAAATCCTCGAACACCTCAATTTTTATTTTAAATAAGACATATTTTGCTGTAGTTGTTACTTTTTTTAATGGAAACCCTAAATTTTTATGATGGATTTGGACAGAGCATGAAATTCTAAGACTAAATACGCTAAAAAGTATGATATGTACTCTATTTTGAAATTTTCGAGAACATCGTACAGTGACCAATACTAAAATTTCAATTCGTTCTTTTTCACTCAAATATCGCAAAATTATTTATTTAATTAAGAGCACACAACAAAAACATATAAACAAACTATGAAGAACTGTCATAATTTTAGGACAAAGTCATTGCTTCATGGCTACTTGATTTTTATTCGAGTTTTGTTTTAATACTTTAAAGCGATGTTCTCGAAAATTACAGTATTCCGTGTGAATGCAAGAAACACTATATCGGTGAAACAGCAAGGCCTTTAGAAGTTAGGATTAAAGAACACCAAAATTTGATAAAGAAATACCAGATTGACATATCTAAAATAGCAGAACATGCTTGGAATAACAACCACAATATACATTCGCATAACACAAAGATGTAATTTAAGGAATCGATATTAACTAGACGTGAAATTAAAGAAGCTGCGTATATTTTACTGAACAAAGACGAATGCTTGTCCACACACAATCAGTTGATTTAAGTAATGGTTGGCTATCCATATCCAAGATGTAATCAAGTAGACGGCTGTCAGTGTCACACTGTTTTATTGGGGAGGTTAGTCGCACTCTGCTAGATCTCCAATAAAATAAGCTAAGCTCTCATAGTGAATTTAACAGTTAATTGTTGTAAATGGCAGTAAATTTGTCTTCCGAAACGTTCATGTTCTAATATTGTTATTTTGTGGTGTGGCAAAATACGTAAAAAAGTAGCACGATTACTATTAATAATATGTTATATGTACCTATACAACGGAAAATTTGAATTTCGGATTATTTTTAGTAGATTCAACCATTTTTGGAAACTTTTCAATTGAAATCGAAAGCTTAAAAATGTGCATTGAGGCGTATTTTGTTCCAGAGTGCCTTTAATCAAAGAGAACACTCGATAACCTTTTTATTACTATACGATTTAAACAAAATTAATAGTTGGCTTTTGGAGATCATCATTGCTATTTGGTAGCAATTTCAAATATTTTGTTCGCTTTTGGTTAAACCGGAAGTACATTGTGCATTTTTTGGTTATATTTTTAAATTCTTCATCTTTTTCTCTTGTATATATAGAATTTCAGTGGGATTCTATAAAAAGTTTTGCCCAAAATCGCGTCTAAGGATTGGTAATTTTATTCGGTTATACAGACAGCAAGCACCGTCGATCCAATAAATTGCTCAACCTGTTTTGTACAACACACGCCTCTGATTTCTTTCGGAGTTCTTGGTTGGTTTCTTTGCCTTTCTCATAGGGTGATAACTGGGCACATCTGATTTTATTTTCTAAATAATCTAGCTTAAAATAGAAAAAATCCGAAGGTGTGAAATTAGGTGATCTTGGAGGCAATTCCACAGACCCATTGTTTGCAAGCAAACGGCCATTAACGCATCATTGGGGTATTCCTAAACAATAAAGGCGGAACGGACGCGCAGTGAAATCGTACCGGTAAAATCTCATAAACGGGACAATCGCACCTGATTTTTGCAAAGTGGTAGTATAACATAGTAAAAGAGAAAGTAAGCAACAAAAAAAATCGGAAATCTCAGTTATAACAATACGAAATAAATGGACGTGAGTACGTGTAAGTGTATTGCAGCGTAAGCCACGCTGAGAGGCGACCTTATCGAATTTAAAGAATCTGAAGTAACCACATAAAGATTTTTAGGAGATGAACAAAAAAGAAAAAGGACAGGGAGCTAGATAGCAACAAGGTAAAGAAAATTTTCGGAAGGAGAAAAAAATAATCAGGTACCCAGACCAAAATAGACAACCAAACCAGGAAAATTAAGTAAACATGGGCGATTGAGAAATTGTAAAAATATTATGAAGGAAATTATGGAACAAATATAAAAAATACGTAAAAAATAAAAAATTAAGAGATGAAATCAGGAAAAAGGAGCTGAGACGGAAAAAATTAAAATTGCAATTAGCAGAGAGGATAGAAAAGTTAGAGGCAGTAATAAACCAGTTCCTAAGCAGGGAAGTAGGAATACAAACAAATGTTAAAAATGTGAACATCATAGGCAAGAGAAAAATAGGGGGAAATAATTAGTATAGAGATGGAATCCTAAGAAAAAGAATAACAGGTTATATAAGATAAAAATGATCCCAAGGGAAAGAAGAATACATCGATCATGAAATGACGTTAGTAGAAAGAAACATGCAAGCGTAAATCAGAAAAATAGAAAGAGAAGAGCAAAAGGAAAACAAATCAAAGTAGGATATAAGAAGATAACAATGAATGGGCCCTATTTGAATAAATAATAAGAATAATAAGAAACTTTCTTATTGAATATTTCTTTACCGGAAACCTTCCAAATGAACATTTTTCAAAGTGAAGCTTTCGAGGTTGCTCATAACTAGCATTTCCACTTGGACAAAATAAAAAATAATAGTTATTTATATATTAAGAGCATAATGGCCATATTATAGCACACGGTACATACAGCGTTTTATTTTAGTTTGGTTATCGAAATGGACAAAAATTAAGAATTCGGTATTTTGGGCACAGGCTGGTGCTGTGCATTTTTGGTGTGCTGTGATTTCTTTGTAGGTTGTTGATATTGCTATATTAGATTGTTGGATTGTTGATATCTGTTTTACTGATTACCAATTTTATAGACTTTCGGCCCATAAAAGCCATATTCCGCCGGCTGTCGAGGGCCAGTAAACAAGGTTGTGGATAAAAAATTAAATTAAATGAGGAGCATCCGTGCAAACCCGGCTATATCCATTTTCGTAAAATGTTGGGAAAATGGCAAAAACTTTCCATTTCCTGGCCTTTACAGATAAAAAAAATGCAATTTTATGTCTTGTGGGCATTAATGTGCTTGATTGATGTGATATTTTCATTTTCAAAAACATTTGCTTCAAAATCCGTTAATAAATGTGGAAGAAAACTTTATATTTCAAAAATAATGACAAAATATATCTATAAACTACAAAATAACGCACATTCTTAGTTAAAAATATTAAACAGAATAAAAAAGTTAACTTATATTAATACGGCAGGCTCTTCATAATGGCAATCGGATATAGCCAGGTTTGCTGAAAAAACGTGGATTTGGCCGGTTTTGCTCTAAAACCTGCTTTTCAAATGTAATTGTAACATTGATATAGCCGGTTTTGGACAGAATCACTTTAGTTGTCGATAGAGCTGAAGCTAAAGATGCAAAATCGAGAAAAAAAACGAAAACTCGAAAAACAAATGGATATAGCCGGTTTTGCATGGCTGACCTTCAAACATAGTATTATGTCTTTAATGAACCGAAACTGTGAAAATACAGCTGTACTGTAGTCTACATATTAATATAAGAAAACGTTCTGACAGCTACTTGTTTTTATAAGTGCTGTATACGAATACTTTAATTTATATCCAGGTCTACTACTTAAAAACATTAAATGATTTTCAGGCATTCTGTTTTTTATGGGAAATTTTATTTCGAATATGAGTTTCAAAAGACTACAACATAATGAATGGTCGTTCCACTGCTAAAATAGTTACGTGCATAAGCAAAACTTTTCGCAAGCATTCCTCTTTTATAATTGCTTTCTTATCCAAGAGGTATGGCATCCTTGCCGGATCTCATCTTATGCTACGTACATCACCATATACACCTCCGGACCTCTACTTGTATATAATTTATCACGGATCTCAATTTGTTTACATTATATCACGAATGAGTCAAGTGCTGAAATTGTTTCCCCTCTCCGTGGTTAGGTATTAAGTAACGGATTAGGCAATCGTTTGTGGAAAATATACTCAGCAAAGTCGTTCTGTTGTGGTGGATCTCGGGTAGTCCAACATTTATCCCGGATCTCCACTTGATACAAAAACAGATATATATATATATATGTATATATATATATATATATATATATATATATATTCCATCGCTTCTTCTGCGCGATACCCAATCAGTCATGTTTTCAATTTTACATGCTTCCCTTATGTTTACATAAGCACAGCTATTCTTCTCAGTACATTCGTTTCTACAACTTCCATATGTTGCCTACTTTTTGATGTTTGGGGTTTCGTTTCTGCTGTGTATGTTAGTATTGGTCGTACTGTGCTTTTGGATATACTTATCTTTGTTTCCTGTCTTATGTACTGATTACTCCAGATGGTGTGGTTAAGGCATCTTGCAACCCTTTTTGCTTTTGTGGTGTGCTTCTTTATTTCTTTATTTAAGTCCCCATAGCTACTAATAATTGTTCCCAAATATTTAATTTTCATCACCTGTTGTATGGGTTTGTCGTATGCTACCAATTTTCATCTTGCGGATTCTTGTAAGATCGTTATACATTTCGTTTTCGTACAGAGATGGTCAAATTAAATGCATTGCAAATATTTACAAATTGATGCAATATTCTACTGGTATTATTAACCTTCGTGATCTCCTAGGAATTAGTACCTGGAACGTAAGAGATCTTTTAGAATGTGAAAAACTACAGATAGTAGAGCAGCAGATAAGCTCTAACGATGTGGTAGGCCTATCAGAAGTCCACTTGAAAGGCCGCGGACATTTAACAACGTCTAATGGAAATGGTTTATATTTCTCGTGCCAAGGAACGCTTAACATACAAGAAGTTGGAATATTAGTGAACAGTAAAATTGCAAGTCTAGTTGTGAGTTACCACTGTATCAATGAAAGAATTCATATTTAAAGCGTCTTTCTGGCGCCATGTATATAAACCAAATTGATTATATTTTCATTAAAGGACATTATAACTTATCCTGACGCAGTGTATACAGATCATCAGTTACTGGTGAGTGAATTTCGACTCAATCTGAAAACATCACGTCCCAGCTGTAAACTGAAAAATAAGTGGCACTTACGTAACAATGGGGATTATATGAAGAAAATCGCAAAACGACTGAGACCCGTCAAATGGGTTTCATCAATTGAATTGAAATGAACTTTGCGAGATAATAAAGAAAGAAACTGGATACACTTCTAAAATCGCCAAAGACGATGACCGCAAAAACCATAAAAAACAATTGATGAAACTTGGAAAGTAGTACATCGAAAAGTATTGAAGAAATGAGGTATGAAAACACAGGAACTAAAACAACAATATAGCGATTAGCGAACAACGTTCTCTTAATAATAATGTGTAGGACAGACAAGAATAAATAGCTTAGCGAAATATGTAAGGAGATCCAAAAACACCAACAAAAACACGAGACTATAGAGCTATTTGCAAAAATCAAACAAATGACTAGTGACTGCAAATCTTCAAATTCAGCCCTAAAAGGCGATCGAGATCATCTCCTACCAGAAACGTCAAACATCCTTGACAGGTAGAAAATATATTGCCAACAACTTTTTGAAGACCACTCAGATCCCAATATCAGTTATGCCAAGGGCGAACATGAACCTGAAATCATAAGATCAGAGATCGAAGTAGCAATAAAGAATTAAAGTCTGGGAAATCAGCTGGTCCCGATGGAATAGTGGCGGAAATGCTAAAATCCACGGGAGCTATCGCAGTCGATTTTCTGCACATTCTGTGTAATAAAATTTGCCCTTCAGGTGTTGGGCCTACAGATTGCGTAAAATTCATAATTGTTTCTAGCCACAAAAAGGTAGCGAAAACCCACTTGTTACGTGTAATTTTACATTTAAGTGCAGTCAAGAATTGTTATGTATGATTTTTGCTTAAATACATTCAGATGTAGTTAGATTGACCTGTAGTTCCTAGGTGTAGATTTGGTTGCATACTCACTTTTGCATTTTTGGATGATTTTGGAAAACCTTGAAAATTCTAGGGGATTATAATACAATTTTCAAAGTACATTGTTAGTACGATTTCCGGCGGCCATTTTTATCAGACTGATTTCGTGAGATATTTCCTTTTGGGGCTACATGTGATTTTGGGATACTTCACTTAAGTGGATCAAGTAATTTCCAAAAATTATCGGTAGATTTTGTGGTCAGCCCTAGGAAATATGGTGCTATATTGCTGAAATAAAGCCAGTTATATTGGGATGATTAGGTATTTCTGCAATCCACTTACAGGCCATCCATCAGCTCTGGTATGTTATTTTGTGCTTCCGTTGGACGTCGAATTCAGATATCGTGTAATTTTCAGGCTTTTTCTTTCGTGCCCCTAAGCTCTGGCTTTTGTCGTAGCCCCCTAATTGGTACGTTAGTCTCCTGTTTCGTCTACGACCTTTTGGAGCTCAATTGTTGCTTGTCACGCACCTGAAGGACCCCCACGCGGTCTGGGCACCCTCAATCCCAGTGGTAGCCTTTGAACGCAAGGCTTCTCCCCAGTGTGACAACTACGAGGTTTATTCCCCTGTGCAAGAAACCGTTGATCTTGGAGTTATTTGCAACTAGAGGACATCTCCGTGGAGCAAACCCCTGCATGGCTGTTCTGTCGACGCCGCTGCGCCACTGAACAACCCCAGGTATCTACCTCCTAGAGTTTATTCACCCCATCGCTTAAACTAAAAATATCGTTCGGACTAGTTTTGTGATAACTTGTGCACTGCGCTTACCTTGTTTGATGGTGATCTCCATAACATTTAGAAAACTCTGTGTAGCTATCGGCGACGTTCACCTCGTGCAGATATGTAGGCGAAATAGGTTAATTTAGTTTTGTACATTTACGGCCGGTCTTATAAAGAACACTAATCTGACGTTAACTTTAATTCGCTGTTAAAATCAACAAAAGCGCATCAAAACGTTAGTGGTTATGAAATTTTATTCATTAGTAAACAAATTTTTATGCGCTTTTGTTTACTTTAACAGCGAATTAAAGTTAACGTCAGATTAGTAGCCTTTATAAGACTGGCTCTTAATATTTTTTTCTATTGGCAATAGTGCCTTTGCAGTTTAGTTGCGTTCAAGTAAGTAACTCAACGTTCTGAAATTTAACAGATTTCTTCCGCGAGGGTTTCCGGGAGTTTGAATTTTGCATTTAACACTCTGCGCTGAAATATACACAACTTTTAGTGTAATAACACCACGAAATGGTACCACTTCGAATGAATCGCGAGTAGGTAAAGAATTCGAGCTTTGAAACGATTTATTAAGATCTCCCGTATTCCGCTATCGCTGTAAATGTTTAGTCACTACCGTCACTACAGTTGAGCTACATGCACTCGAACGGAATTGCAAGCTAAGATCTTAAGAGTTTATTTTGGATTTCAAATTTGATTAACTTAAAATCTTGTACATTTTTTTTACATAAACTAAGATTACATCTATTCCATTTACGAACCAACTATTTATTGCAGATTTATGTCGCCTTCCTTTTTTTCAATCATGGTGCAGAATTGTATGTACAAATAAACAATTGGGTAATTTCAAGTTATGTTGTTTTCTGTCGTTTATTATTTTTATGTAACAGCTGAGTGAGTTTATTAACTTACACGGCCACCTGTAGGTTTTCTGGTTTGGACCGTCTCGAACCAGTGGCGTTTCCGGACAACTCCTCCCCCCCCCCCCATTCCTGCTCAGGAACTAGCTTGGCAAACGTTTGCTACACGACTAGACAATTCCTGGACCACCCTGCTGTGAAGTATTTATGATTTTTTTTTCTTTTAAGTGCGAATAAATTCCCTTGTGTAGCAAATGTAATACACTGCTCAATTAGAAATTAATTGCCTCTATCTCTCTAGCAAAATAATGCTGCATGTAATACATAACTGGTAAAAGGTTTATACTCGTATACATAATACAAGAAGTCCCGGGTGGTGTAGCTTGAACAAGCGTCCACGTATGATCACTAGAGTTAAGCAACGCTCTGTCTGGTCAGAACTTGGATGGGAGTTCCACGGCTGCTTTTCTCGGCGCCTCGTGATACGGCTGTCACGGAAATAGTTGGTCCCGGATGTCATAATAACATCATGGGTTGAAAGTCCCCATAAAATGTACAGCGACGCCTATAATTGGCCTAACGGCTGTTGGCTGAGTACCAAAATAAAAAAAAAGAACAACCGAGTTCTGTGAATTAGTGGTTAGCACGTCTGCTTAGCATTTGGGAGGTCGTGGGTTCAATTCCCCTATCCGTCTGCTCTGATTCAGGTTTTTGGGTGGTTTTCCTGAGTCAACAGAGTACCTTATCTGAGGCCAATACCGGGGCAGTACTTCGCCACCTTTCTTAGCCTCTCTTACATTCTCCACCCCTCCTTTCTCTCACCTATCCTGAAATTCCCGTTATTGGTTGAAGAGGGAAGCAAGATCCCTATAGCAGCCAGCCCCCCGGAATGGAAATGGAAACTAGCTATTAACGCCATCAGGCCGGTACATAGCAAATAACGGACGCGGTTGAATTTTGTAATCCTAGACGATAGCCGACGTTAGTATTAAATAATAATAATAATAAAATGGGAGCAAGGATATTGGGTATCAGCTTAAAAGACAGGGTGAAAAATATGTAACTAAGAAAAAACGGAGGGTTGAATATCAACAAACGCGTCGCCAAGCTTATGGAACTGAACAGAACACTTGGGTAAAAAGAATAATGAAGACTGGACCACCCGAATAATGCAGTGATGACTAGAAACAACGAAAAGAAATGTGGGTCGACCACAGAAAGACAAGCGGACGACATCAAAGAAACAAAAGGCAGAAAATAGAAACAAAAAATTAAAAATAGAGAACATTAGAAGAGACTAAAGGAGGCCTATATTCTGCAGTTGACGATTAAAAGCTGAAGATGATCATGATGATGATGATGTTAGTTTACGAATGCTGCCTGTGGTTAGTTGGTGTTGAAGTTTGTTTGTTTTTTTCTTGCAGATGGGAATGTCTGTTTTTGCAGTTTTTTGTAAACACTGCGCCCTTTGTAACAAGTAGGATGGTTGCCTTGCATAATGCACATATCACTTATTTATTGCCTTCTTTTCGCAAACTGAACAGTTGCATGATTTGCACATTTCACACATCTCGGGATGCGGTGGCAGATATTCTTTGTATGGCCATAACGTTGGCAATTCATGCATCGCGGAATTTCATTTTTAAGTGTGGGGGTGTGAATTTGACAGTAATGTTCAAAAGTGCTGTCGCACTGTAAATGTCCTTATTGTTGGGTTGAGTTTTTAATTCGACCTGGAAGAGCTACAAGGATTTCTTTTCTGACCCACGCTGGCGGATATTTGAAATGTTCAACACATCACAACCTAGACCCTTGACTTTCTGCTTGAATAATTCTAGGTCGACACTGGGGTACATATTGCATAATACACCACACGAAAGGATCTATCATGTTTTAGTTAGTGTGTGAAACACGTGTAAGCTTCTGTGCTCGATGGTTGTATTTTTACTTGGTCGTTATTTAGACACTAGTGAATCACCCGAGCTACGCCTCGTTTCTCTAATTTAAGACAGATTCATTAATAAAAATTTTAAAAAAGGATGCAAAATTGTAAGCCATCATACAATTTAATCGGTCCACTATCTTCGGAGGAGATAGCAAACAAACATACAAACATACAAAGAAAGAGACCACAGATTCTATGGTATACGATTTTATTGTGATGTTTTAGGAGCAGTAAGTTCTAAAGATTATTATCAACAACCTCGTTTTTTTTACCTTGCGGTGTAGAGGCTGGTACTTTATGCTCTTGCATCTGGCGGTACAATGCGCAACTTGCCCCGGATTCGGGATACAAAGTTAGAGCGCGCCTTTTGTGCTTGCGCAGCAACCATTATGTGAGGAGTGTGTCATGGAGATGTGTTGACCTTATTACTGAGGTGTATGTCATGGTGATGTGTTGATCTTGTTACTCTATCTCTTAGATCTGTGGTTTTGAGTAGAGCACAACTGTGAATGGTCTCACCGAGCCCGATTCCAATAGCCAAAGCTGTGGAAAAATTCTGGCCCCGCGGGATTCGAACCGAGGACTTGCTTAATGCAAGCCAAGCGCCTATCCAACTGCTCTACTCGGTTTCTTTTGTAAAAGATTTATAAGTAACTGAATGATTTTCACCAATTCTAGAGTATTGTTTTTTTTTTCGTGTTTAATGTTTCTCTTCGAGCAGACTCTCAAATTTATTTGACATGACTAGAACTTGTATGACCAATAGGTAGTTTCTTTCATCGACGGACTGTCTTTCCTTGTTCTTTTCCTAACTGTATACGCAAAGGTGCAACTTAAAATGAATTACTATTGTTTCAATACAATTTGCATTTACCATACTAAATTAAAACATTAAGGACAAATTAGCAACGTTTCAACTAATTGTAAAACTGGGTTTTCGTTTGCGCACTTAGCATTGGTAACAATCAAGCAAGAAAAATTAATTTCCTTAAACCCCTACTCAAAATTGCAATCATTTACTATTTGAAATAACTTTGCCGAACTACAATGATGGTTTATTAGAATTGCTATTAGGAGGAATCACAAACATTATAATTTAGCCTATGATTTTATACTCATAATTCAGCACTTATAATTGATACGAAAAGTATTTTCAATTTCCGCGCTAAAATCTAAATCTATGTTTATGGATTCTTATAGGTCCGCGTGTAGTATTTTTTAGAGAAGGAGCCGTCACGTGACCACACTTTGCACGACAGTAACCATCCAGTGGCGTAACATAGGTTTTCTGTGGGTGTACACATCACGAAATATATTTCAAAAACGATTCTGGAACTTTGTCTCCAGAAGCGTATGTCAGGGCATTGTTTAAGAAATTGCTGCTAGGTGTCCAACCTGTAAAACTTTTTTTTTGTGAGCTACTAGCATTAAACGAACTCCAAATAAGTATGTCACCACAAATCGACGATTATGGTCGGCAGGAAGAAAAGAAACAGTCACTGCTTTTATTAATTTTTTAAATGTGCGACTAAATGTGGAGGGCGACTCCACCATCTCTACTATGAAATCGCTGTTGGACGCGTCTTCCCCAACAAAGTTGATCAATGCTGGCCGAGAACTATTAAAAACACTCTTTGGAGAGGACAATGTAAGTAATTTTGCTGATAGCGTTTGTGATAACTGGCCTATATACTATTAGTGAATTACCAAAATTAGACACCAGAGACGTTGGCTGTAATTATAGTGTCCACTAAAAAATATTGTTGCAAAAACCACAGGTATTGTCCAAAAACTATTTTGTGCAATATTAATCACATCGCCACATTCTATGACCACAGAAGCGGTCATATCGCATTACAATCAAATAAAATCAAAACATAGAACTTCTCTAATGGAAGAATCTATGAACTACAAATTGTTTATTTCACTGAATAGAATTGGCACTACTTATTACGATCCTCGCAGGCTGCGGCCGAATTTTTGAAAAAAAATATCGTAGATTTAGAGAACCAGATTTGGAACTTTACGCCCAGCGGGATTTCGCCAAAATATTGTTTAGAACAACTGGAGGCATTTAATAATAATTTTGTTTATCTTTTTTAAACTCACATTTCTTAATATTAAGATTAATATTTTATTTGTTCTTTGTTCACTGTTCTGAATGTAAATGTTGTTTATTTTATAAATTATAAATTTATATTTTGTGCATTTTAGTGTGTATTCTTGATTTTTACCTTGTCCAATTCAAGACTTACTGGGTGTCCAAATTTAATCATTGGGTGTCCATTTGGACACACAACTATATCTTAAAAAATGCCCTGGCGTATATACAGTCGTGTTCAAAAATGTGTTGTACAACGACAGTTGTAAGTTTATTGGGGGTTGTGTTATTACTCAACAGAGGCTCACACTGTATCATTAAATAGGTAGACCTAGATGTACACCTCCAACATATTTGTATAAACAACACTTTTTAACTTTGTGTAATTAATTTATATTCACAAATCACAAATACTGTACAACACTTTAATGAACACGACTGTACTTACAGTAAACCGTAAATTGTCTAAATCATCGCTGTAATAATGTAATATATGTTCACTAAACTCGTGCAACTAGCATTGTCAAAGTTTATAAACATTTCCTGCCTGTATTTACAACTTCAATTTTTTTAGTCGTATGTAAGTACTCCAAACCTAGCAAAAAAGTTGCCAATAAAAGTCATATGTTATAAAACGGTAATTGTTAAAAACTGTTATATTTGAATTTTCGCTCTTTTTTAAAACTAGTATTTTACTACACCTTTTTCCTGTAATAGTGGAACAACCTCCATTTTAATATTATTATTGATGTTCATATTTGCTTAACACTCAAAAAACAAACATTAATTGAAAATGTCGCTTTGACTAATTACCTAAAAATGTTCACATTTGAAGATTGTTGGTGTTTTCATAATACTATATTACATTTTATAAAAGTTTAAAGGAGAATTTCCGGAAAAATATCTACTTTGGCACTGAAATAATGATATTTATTAATTGTCATTTTTAAATTCAATGCTGCTTTTATGGAGGTGTGGAAACCTTTGCAAATCAAAATACACAGTCTCTAGTACAACAATTGTTTGCACATGTCAACTCACTCAACAGAGTATATCTCCCAGTCGTATTTGTATGTAGTTTTATTACTCTGCCTCATAGACCAGCTTTTAGATGAGAGCATTAGTTAACTACCTACAGTCGGTTCATTTTCTATGTACAGAATAGCTGTCATTCTTAAAATTTATATAACAGTGTAGAAATGTGTCGACAAATATACGCATAGGTTCAATCACTTCATCTTTGACATTACAATAATAACGTAGAGTACTACTGTCGTGGTCAATACATTCGGACCAACTCTTGAGGTGATTTTGGATTAATTTAAGTTGTTACTTAGTTAATTACTATAGCTATGAAGTGTCATTACATGTTTTTCGTATCAGTCTATGTCAAATTTGAGGTTAGCAGGTTACGTTTCGTGTTATTTGACACAGACTGACGCAAAACCTAACCTGCTAATTTCGGCTTTGACACAGACTGTCTCAAAACCTAACCTACTAACCTGGAATATGAAACAGACTAACTAAATTCTATTTTAGTTATCAAAAGTGCTAATACCAATAGATAAAAACATCGCCCGAATTTATTGACTACGACGGTAGTTCAGCAGTTAAATTCCAATGATTACAAGATAACCAACTTTAAATATTTTATCTACGACCACTACTAAAAGTAGGCATTTTAGCGCTAGCTTGTTTCACTAAAAGTGACGTTTATAGTTTACCGTGGTTAAAGAAATCAGCTGTTTACTTTTAGCTCTAGTGCTAAAAGTGAAGTGAGGTTTGTGTGTAAAATTGCCTTTTAGTTGGCAGTTTTAAGTTTGTAAAACGACTGTTTAATAACATGTTTTCATTAGTTAACGTCGTTAATAGTAACGTGTTTAAAAGATTTCATTAGGCACGTTGTCAGTAGCAACGTGTTTTAAAATGTTTAAAACACCTATAATTAGGACCGGTTGCTGGTAATCCTAATTTACATTTATTTATTTTTTTATATTTACCATGTTTTCTAGATTCTATCGTAGATAAAATATTGTACGATACACATGCGTAAAGCATCTTTAGTCACTCGCGGGGATTAAAACGCTCGCTCACTCGCGTTTTAACTCTATCCCACTCGTGCCTAAAGAGTAGCTTTACGCACTTGTATCGTAAATTACTATTATCTACGACAGTGTGTAAAATTGCCTTTTAGTTGGCAGTTTTAAGTTTGTAAAACGACTGTTTAATTACATGTTTTCATTAGTTTAAGTCGTCAGTAGTAAAGTGTTTAAAAGACTTTATTAGGCACGTTGTCAGTAGCAACGTGTTTTAAAATTTTTAAAACACGCAAAATTACGACCGGTTGCTAGTAATTGTAATTTACATTTTTTTTAATATTTACCGTGATTTTTAGATTTTATCGTAGATAAAATATTGTACGATACACATGCGTAAAGCATCTTTAGTCACTCGCGGGGCTTAAAACACTCGCTCATTCACGTTTTAACTCTACCCCACTCGTGACTAAAGAGTAGCTTTACGCACTTGTATGGTAAATTACTATTTTCTACGACCACTCCTAAAAGTAGGTTTTTTAGCGCTAGCTTTTCTCACTAAAAGTGACGTTTTATAATTTAGCGTGTTTAAAATGAGATCAGCTGTTTACTTTTAGCACATGTACTAAAAGTGAAGTGAGGTTATAAAACTACAATTTCGAAATGGAAGTGAGGTTGTAAAGTTATTCTAGTTACTTCTTGCGTTAGAGGTAAAGTGTTTTTTTTTTAAATAATGAAAGCGTTATGTAATGAATAAAGTTAGATGTGTACTATTATAATTACCTTTGATAACTGACTTTGACAGTACTGGGCCTCAAGGCCATCTCTTTATTATGACATAAATTATACCTGTCATAAATGCAAACCTTTGTTAAATGGACATTTATGGATTAATAACAGAAAATTTAAGGTCGTAGAAAAAATATTGTATGCAAACTCGTGCTAAAAGTGTTATTGCACTCGACATAATATTTTCATGTCTAGTGCATAAACATCAACTTTTAGCACTTGTTGCATAAGTAGCTATTTACTTATAATACCATGAATATTCAAAGTTATGTCGAATAATTTTGCTGTGGTATCACGATTGTCCATTGCGCTTAGGTTTGATTCCTAATCCCAAGCGCAATGGACATGAGTAGTGATACCACCGCAAAAATAATCTACTTAACTTTGACTAAGAATGGTATTCGAGGGACTATTTAATGAACCAAACTACTTTTTCAAATTAGTTTTCAGTAAATTTAGCAACAAACGACGCAATTTCTATAGTTAACATAACACTAATATTGACTTTTTCTAATAAAAATCACATTTGTTTAAAATAGTCACTTGGATACCTTCTAGGAAGATATATTCAATGATATTTTTTTGATTGGTTAAGAAACGTCGGAATTCATTGGTCACTTTTTGACAGATGACAGGTGAATTGAATAGTCAATAATATTTTATTACATTATATTACAATATTGTATAGCTACATATACTAAATTATTATAGTATAATTAAAAAATATTTTCATCTAGTATAACTATGGAATTTTCTCTAATTATTATGAATGCAACTATAAAAAGTCATGTAAAAATAAAATGTCAAGTTTGATATTTAAGTATAAACGTTGCATTCACAAATTAAGTACTATTCCATTGCATACTAGATGAAATAATTTTTGAGCATACTTTAATTTTGACATTCATAAGGTCATAAGTGACACTTATATAAAATCCTAAGGCTACTATAGTTAATCTTTTTTCAACATGACTCAGAGCAGACTGTCACTTCTAATGTTTTTTACAGCGTTCTACCCTAACCTTAAAAATATCACTTTTCACAGCTGTTTGAACAGTGAAAAATGATTGTAAGATTTTGAAAAATATACCTTCAAAATGCCAGAAAAACTACAAAAAGAGACTAAGCAAGCGATTGATTGTTGCTTTCGCAAGCTTAATGACAAATTTTTGACAATAAACAGAAGTTTTAATTCTGAGTTACGTTGCTAACTTCATGCGTAACCAACATCAAAACCTGGTTTTGAACTAAATTTCTATCTACACTCTTACAAAAATGTACAGTCAGAGTCATGTTGAAAAAGATAAAGTTTAAAATCACACAACAAATGAACCGGCTACAATATATACAATTGAAGTGATACAGACTCAAGTAAAACAAGAAACCTACATAGAAAACAATACTTTCAAATTAACAACGCTTAAGGAATTTCTGTTGAAAGCCGTCCACAATATTAAAACATTAAAAGAAAAAATATTATGCCCAAAGGTGATTAACACAAAAGCACAAATTAATAAGATGGAGTCAAGGATGATGCAACAGAACAATTAATTATTTCTTTTGGTGACAATCCTGACAAGTTTATCTAAGTCTGTGCTTGATGATAGAAACTATTTTTGCTCTGTGTTATTTTATATTCTCGAAATAAAATATAATTAAATGCATTATATTCATAATTTTAATTGCTCTAAAATTAATATTGATCAAGTTAAAAAGCCAATTCAAAATAACGCCCATAATAGCTCAGCGTTATTTTTCCTTTTACACCGCGTTGTAAACAAAGTGGAAACCCTTGCTCAAAAATGTTAAGCCCGCCACTGATTCCAGCTTCAAGGTCAGTAAAGCCGTTGCAAGTTCGAATCTTCGAATGGTGGCAATTGCGCCAGTTGTATTTATAAATCCACGCGCAGATGTATTGTGTTGGTCAGTGCAGAAGTTGAGTTTCAATATTTGTTATTATTTCGCATTCGTGGTGAAAACACGGTCTTCCCGTTTCTGCCATCAGTGCCGTAATAGAATTTTGTGCTAGAAATAAGTGTCGTTGATAGCGTGCTGGTAATTAAAACCAAATAATTAGCGTTGTAAGGGATTCCTATAACCGCAATTATGGATGATTGCATCGCAGAACTGGTGTTCAAAATACAAAGCGACGTTCGAAAAATCAGAGGCAAAAATGAATACGAAGTTTATAAAAATTTCGTCAACGACCTTCCACGGTAAGTCGTTATTCAGCATCCCTTTTTGTTTTTAACTGCAAATCTCATTGGTCGAGAATGGGCACGCAACCAGTAACTGTTTGAAAGAAGGCCGGAAATTATTAAACTCAACACTGTAATAAATAATAAATCAGTCCATCCACTTTCACATAATTGCTATCTTTTTGCATCAAAATACATAGTTGAATTGTTTAATTTATTTTTTTGCAGTCATCGACTTGAAACGTTCTCACAAAATTTTCACGCGAGGGACCTGAAAACCAAAGATGATGAAAAAGCTAATGTGTTACGTATGCAGGGAAACATGGTTTTTAAGGTAAAAGATTTCAGTCGCAGTTTCAAATTCTATAGTAAGAGCCTGCGCTATGCAACATACAACAGTGAGGCCTATGCCATCGCCTTGGCCAACCGTTCTGCAGCTTCGTTTTCTCTGGGAGACTACAAGGTAATGAATTATTTTTTATTAAACTGCTCTTGATAATGTACAGGGTGATTAAGAATGCATATTTTTAAAATCCAAAGTAGAAACAGCAGCATAACTACAATTTTTACCCTTCCTGCAATATTTTCTGAACAAATATTTATTTAATTTATGAAACGTCTTAGTGATGGTAGCCTTGAGTTTTATTGGTACCATCAAAGAATTTCTTTTTAAAATAATGGGGGGTACAATTTGTCAATTTAAAACAATATTTATACATGAACGTGACTTTTGCCTACAATTACCTATTACTGGCAAAATGTTTGTAGGTAGTTTTAAATAGATTGTATTATATAAAAAAAAATGTATTAGTTTTCCACACAATTTAAATTCAATCTTTCACTGAAAGTTTGTAAATAATGATTAGAAGTAGAGCAAAATGTGTTGTCCCTTTTTCAGTGAAAAAATTCAAAAACTACTTAAACTGATACAGATAAAATTAGTCATAAAGCAAATACTTCTGCGAGTTGTTTTTAATGCTTGAGATGCAACATTGTTCCTTCTACCATGTGCATTGCACGTCTTAGAAGTTGTGCCTACTCATTGGCTGCAATGTGAAGCAGTTGGTTTTTTTTTGAAATTTGCTAAACGTAAGGTTTATAACTGTGTCTATTGAAAAATGCTTTAATGTCAAACAGTAGTAGAAAACGCTTGAATCCCGTATGAATGAGGTTATGTTTTAGTGATGGACACTTACTAAATGACTAGTACCAACTATCGAATGAATTTATTCGAATGTTTTTATTCGTTTTCCCTATATGCGCCATTTGCTTAAGAATATTTATTAAATGAATGCTCCTAACTATATTCATATTTATTCGAATATCATATTTGCTTTAAAATACAAAATACCTTTAAAGGTGTATAACAATAAAAATAATAAGATAATAATTGATAATATTTGTTGCGATATGTGAAATCGTAGATCCAAAGTCTAAATTGCTTTAGAGTTCCTCTATGATAATTTGCTTTAACGGTGCGCTCTATGTGTTTTAGAATAGACAATGGGGCATGTATGGGTGGCCGTTGATTCATTTAACATTTTGGGTTTTCGTTTTGGCAATCAAATAACCTGTAGTTTACTGCAAAAGTGCTGTAGTACATAGCAATTCGATAGAAAGCAACCGGCAAAAACGGAATGAATAATATTCACTCGTACCGTTCGGCTTTGTGCTACCGTGCCACCTATCGCCTTACCAGTTCGCTCATTTGCCATGTCGATTGTTTCTCGAAAGCGTAAATCACTTCAAGTGGCCCAAGGGCCACTGTAAAAAAAAAGTAAGGTTATGAGGTCCGCATCGTAAAATGTGTCATGCGACTTTGTGAGCGATTTGTAATAAATATAAAATGTGTATATTTGGATATTAATTTTTATTTATTCAAGAAGCTTAGGTTACAATACAAAAAGCATTGAAACATAAAAGAGATATACAGGGTGTTTCCTGAGCTACCGACAAACTTACAACACACAGTGGTTCAAAATAAAAAAAAAGTCGATCGAAACTTATATCTCGTGAATGAATTGCATTTTTCAATTAAAATATTGTGGTGTAAGACTACAAATACAGACTAATGCTTTGATAATAATAATATAAAAAAATAATAAAATAATTTTTTTTCGCGATTTTGCAAAAAAACTATTTCAACTATTTTCATCCACTAATCGTAGTGGTACTAAAGATGTAACAAATACACTCTCTTCGGCACTTATCTCTTCTGACGTGTTGGATATTAGTTTATATGTCGTATACCCAGAGCTCTCATCAAAGGCCCATTTGCAAATCAAATTTAAAAACCTATCAGGATTGCTTTCTGATGGTATTGTTTTCAAAATACTTTCACATGTTTTGTTGAGGAGCGTTTGAAGAGGAACTTTGCAATTTTTTTCCGTGGAAATAATAATAATATGGTCTTTATTTATACATATAACCGTGGATCACAATTTACATAAAAAGAAAAAAAACCTATATTTAATCATTAATAATAAAGAAAAAATATATGGAGGGCGAGATTCAGCTCAAAGCAGAAGCAGTGAGCTGTTCTTCCACCTAACCCTACATTGCAAAAACAACAAAAACACACAATACTAAAAATATAGTCTGGCTTTGCCTTCACTGTTGCCCGAAAACACCAAACGCATTAAAAAAAAAAGAAAAAATAAATAAATAGGGGAACACGTTAAATTTGTCTTGAATGAAGTGTTTTGCTGAGCTGGCACCTAAACGAGGATAAAGATAGTGTTTGTACTTTGAGGTGTACGGGCAAGTCACCAAACCATTTCGCAATGTTATATAGATAATGTCGTTTTCCAAATTCACTGTAACGTAATGGAACAGTGATATTACCCCTAAACCTCAAATTCAAATTATGCACATCTGTACGAAATGAGATTTTGTTATATAAGTACGGTGGAGTCTTAAATAGCAGAATTTTATCATACAAAACGGAGCGATGAAAGAGTCGCCTGTTGATCATATTTAACCACCCAGCATCTTTAAGTTTATAAGTAATACCTAGAAGTAAAAATTCATGTGCATAAGTACCTATCTTGACGCCTAACAGTATGGGTAAAAATAATGTAACTTCTGGATATAATTGTTTTTTCATATCCAGCACACTATGGTATAATGGATATAAATTAGTGTGCCCGTGAAGCGAAGCTGATTGTCGTAGAATAAGATACTGGTGATTTGGATCTACAGTTTTCCATTTTCTTAAAATTCGTTTAGCACGTGATGTTGATGGAGTTATGGTCACAGATCCTTTAAGCAATTTAGCAACCGCTTCATCACACTCTTCTCGCAATTTCATTATTGTGGCATAAGTCATTTCGTCAGCAGATTTTGTAGGTCACAGTTTTTTAGTTTTTCTACGCTTTACCACATCGGAACAATCCTTAAATTGTTTAGATGGGCTACTTTCGATCGACTTTTTTTTATTTTGAACCACTGTGCAACATGTGTTCTAGAGGTGATTCTAAAAAAAATCATATACACTTTAGGTCAATTCCTTTTCATTCTTGAGATATCGACAAAAAAAATGTGCATGAATTAATGTATATTTCCGTATAGAGATAAGTAAGCTAGATAAAATGACATTTTTTCAAAAGTAAGAACTGTCAAAGTAATCATTAATTAACATCAACCAACAACTACAAGAACTAAACACTATTAAAAAAAAAACAATCAAAAACAAGTGCTTGATCACTGCAGGACCATTCGCATTGGTGGCAATTGCTAGACCAAAACAATGGACAAGACAAGCCTTGCACCGGAGGTGGGCGGAACTGTTTCCTAACACAATGTTGCCAGATAAAGTGAAAATTCTTTTACTTATGATATACGGAAGGGGCCATAATTATATATAACAGCAATAAGATAACATGAACAACAAAATAGAATGCTTGAGTAAGAAAGAGATGACCATACGATAAAATTATTTTAGTAGGCATGTTTAGTTGACTTATGTCATAATTAAATTAAGCGTCAAGCCTTCTCGAATATTTGCTACTATGTTTATCTCTTTCTTACTCAAGCAATACGTGTTATTTTCTTGTTCATGTTATCTCATTGCTGTTATATATAATTGTAGTCCCTTTGGTATTTTTGTACCTTTGTTCTATGTACCTATGTTATATTGTTTTCAACGATTTATAATTTATATTCCAGATTCATGTTTTCTGAAAGTATAGTACCTATCGATCCACTTTCGTTGCACAAACTACTATAATCTCATATGAATGAGGTTATGTTATGATAAAAATCGCAAAGACGTAGAAATGAGTTCTCAAAACGCTCAGAAAACAAATATCTGTCTGTTTATTCTGTATCTAGGTGTCAGGTTAATATCGTGTACATATTTTGAAAGACGCTTTAATGCCAAAGAGAATTACAAAAGCCTAGACTCTTACTTGAATGAGGTTATATTAGATAAAAATTACGAGGACGTAGAAATCAGTTTTTGAAGTGCCCTGAAGACAAATATCTGTCTGTTTATTCTTTATCTAGGTGTGAGGTTAATGTGTGGATAGTTGAAAAAAGCTTTAATGCTATAGAGTATTAGAAAAGTCTTAAATCCCGTATGAATGAGGTTATGTTAGATACAAATGACAAGCATGTAGAAATCTGTTTTCTGTATGTCCTGAAGAAAATGTCTTTCTTTATTATCCATCTACGTGTGAATGAGGTTATTTATGCCAAATAAAAATGACGTGGAAATTCGTTTTCCAGATGCCATGAAGGCAAATGTCTCTTCGTTGCTTTATCTATGTGTAAGATTAATGATTGCAAGTTTTGAAAGATGTTTTCTTACCAAGGAGGATTGGAAAAGGCTGGGATCCTGTATGACTCAATTAACACCTGTAGAATATAGCATTTTTTGGGCGGCGAAGTCGAAATTTCATTTCATTGATTAATATGTAGAGCTTACTGTTGAAACACTGATATTTAATGCAGCCGCAACCCCTGCAATCTGCTTAAGGGCCGGTTCTACAAACCAAGGATAAAGTTATCCGGGGAATAAATACCCTAGAAACGATTGTTGTAACAAAGGAAACTATGACAATTATACCTCAGATAGCTTATTCTAAGCATACTAGCAGTCCAGTGAGACATGTCTCATTTAATAAAACAAAACAGACCGTTTTGCAAATAGAACGCGTATTCACCACACGTACGTATATGACGTCATTGTTGGTATCAAACTACCAGTCGCATTCGCCTTGATAAAATTTGCCTAGAATCTAACCTAAAAAGTTAGGATTATAATTAAGATAATAATTAGTGTTAGAGACTGAAATTCGGTTCCTGACCTGACATGACCATTCCAAACATATAACTTTAATAACTTTTTTCTCTATCTCTTATGGTTTGGCTGCTGAAACAGCGTCCCAGACAGACAAAACAGCGTCCCGGACAGACACGTCTATTAGATAAAGGATACTTAAACTGTAGAACCGGCCCTTAGTGACATTTTATAAATTTGCATTAGCTAATTAAAAGACTGAAAATTACCTTTCTACATCATTCAACTGTATGAAACGACCTGTTTATCACGTTTATGTTAGAAATATGTTATTAGTGAAGCAACAAGTTGTTTTATCGCATTTCATTTGGTAATGTACTACTTTTCTACATTCAAAATCATTTAGAAATTGGTACAGGTGAAAACGGTATTAACCACACAGAGACAATTTGGTACAACGTAAATACTCTTTCAAACAAACCCGTCAATTTATCACATAAAAATTACGCATATTTGTCGCCCCAACCCCGTTACGATGGGCTGTAACAAAAGGTTCCGGCTTGAAATGGTCAGCAAGAAGGGTGGGTTGTTTCCGAACTAGAATTAGGGCTACGATCCAGTAAACGAGCTAAAGGTGTTAAATATTGAAGCGCCACCACTTTATGAGGAAATCGAGGAAAATCAACAACAGGTAGGCTCACATTGAAAGTGGAAAAAGTGAGCCCTTCTTTCTACTTCTGGCTTGGCAAAGCTTAATGCGGCGAACAGCTGAGTTGAACTTACCTTTAATTGCATTTGCTTACAATCGTCTGAATACCTGTACATCGAAACGAAAGACAATATGCATGCAAACATCAATTAAAAACATAAGTAATTAACAAAGAACTCTATTGATATAGAAAATATGTATAGGTGACAATGAACTTTACAATAATTACTTATTACGGTTGAAAATATGCGAAAAGGTTAGTCAGGTTAAATACGCAATGTTTAAACTAAAAACAGGTAAGGCAAACTACGACAATTGACATGACTACATCCAAAACAATGATAACTTCAAGTTTTGCACAAAGGAATTGCGTTACGGCGATCAAAGTTAACAATTACTCAAATAGTGACACAATGGCAAAGATTACTTGAACTCACAACACAAAACGACATACAGACATTAAAACTTGACGGTAAAAGTTAAAGACTAACTTCGAGGCGGTTGTTTCTGTTAAACATCTTACATTTATACCAACAATGGCACCACGGGCCATGGCGGCACTTTAAGATCACTTCACTAGAAATTTCTATGCGTTACCAATACGATCAGTTAACAAATACCTGTTGGGAGGAATCCAGACCCTCTAAATTGATGTTCAACTCAAGGTGCTGGTCGCATCTCAGTTATTGCCACGAAAGAACTACTGGAAACCACACAGGGGCGATATTCGAGCTGGAGTAAGCGGCATTACATCCCCAGTCAGTTAATTGAACGAAGCCTATACAACAAGCATATTCGGTACGACATTGAGGACTTCATTCCAATGGCAAGTTTAGCACACGGTTGAGGTTTTCACTTGAAATCCGCTTTAACAGCGTTATTGGAGGTGCTTACCTCCACGGTACTAAAAAACTCTGCTAAACGTTCACCAGCACATCACTATTACACAGGGCTCGGCGACAGCAACAATGCACCTTCACAAATTTCGATTTTCAACTTTTTAACGCGGCGCGTGACCGACGAAGTTGGGCACCTCAGACTCAATGACCACCCTTGTGACTAGAGCTGTGTCGTTTGTGAACGATTCGGCTCTATGAACCGACACCGTAGCGTGAGTCATGAGATCCGGATCGCACTATTCGAAAGATTCAGTTCCTGAATCACTTTTCACATTTGAGTCTAGATTGAAAAAGTCGTTCAGATAACGAACTAAACGTACCGACCTGTCTTCACGTAGCGAGTTATGAATCGTTCATTTGAAATATCAATTTGTATTTCGTTCAAGTTGAGTGTATGCGACTCGGTCAGGAAATATAATACGTCCTTTCGCACATCAGGCAATAAGGGAACGGCGGCGGTCGCTGACAATGAAAGTAAAGTTATTAAAGGTCATTCATTTTGCATCAAATATGTCGTCCAGCGATCACTTGTTTTTAGTATCGTCTGGAATTGTTTTCTGAATATCAAATTGAACACGAACTCAGTACCAGCTGCAGTTTATTATTTGAAAATAATGGTAACATATGCAGGTGTATACACTTGAACAGGACTAAAATTAAATACTAGGTGCATTTCTATTAACGGAAGTTTTTATGTATCAAGTACAATGTGCATTCATTATCTTAGCCTTTTTTAATCATTTACCATTCTCCCGCGCTTTATGAGTGGTCCGCGGCAATTTATATAGGATGATCAAATAAATTTCAGATCGAGATGGTAGATGTTACATTATGTTTATATGGAGCCACGGCAAAATAAACCTGAAATTTATTTGATCACTCGATATAGTATAATGCTGACAAAACTAATATACATAACTGCTCACTTTTGCCTTTGCTGCTTGCTTATCAATCAACACCCAATACTTTTCGTCGGTGAGTGTGCGACTGTCAACGCAGTCTGCAGTGCAGTTCGTTCAAACGATTCATTTCATTCGCTCCCATTCTGACGCGTATGCAATGTATCAGTAGAACAAATTAAATCTTTGGATCTCTGGAGCCGAATCACTGAACCGGATCCCACAACTGAACGAGATTCAAAGAGTCAAATCTCAAAAATGAATCGCTTTGCCCAGCTCTACTTGTGACCGATCTCAAGGCTCGTCGCCGAATGCTGCTTCGGCCTAAGATGCGAAAACTAAATAAAAATGCGCACACATGACTTAAGATCGTTCCTTGTTCAACTTATAGCATATGGTTGCCACGGGACGAAATGATGAAACATAATTTCGCTTATAAAGGGAAATTACATGTGGGCCAAGCAACCGCCTGGGTGGCGACGGAGGGTCATTAAAAAACGCGATAAGAGCAGATGGCGTCATCCAGACGGGAACAAGGCCAAATTTAGAACAAGCGTAAGAGGAATTGAATCGAAGATCTTAAAATAAGCCGAAATCCGCTGCTGTGTGCAATGCACAGGTTTAGCATTAACATATCTAAATTTAGAACACGCATATCTGGACTTGAATTGATGGTATAAAGTGAGCTGGGAAACGCTAATATTTGAAACGAACTGAATAAAGTTTTGGCTACAACACTAAACTGTGAATTTAGGCTTAAGTTATGCGAGAAAAATACTACAATCTGAATTGCGGATGCGGGAAAATACAGGAAAGCGCTAAATTCCGAACATTGTCCTCACAAAATGTGGTACTTTTCTGCGTAGCAACGACGATTCCTTTTACGTTTGGCAATGATCATGTGTATTGTTGGTGGCACTGTAAGTCTGTGTTAAGTTCGTTAGTTTTTGCGCCAGTTGTAACAGGCTGACGCAACACCTAACCTGCAAGCCTCGAATTTGACACAGACTTACAGTGCCACCAACGATACACTTCAGTACTGCCAAATGCATAACATCAACTGGAGCTGCTTATTGTACCTTTAGTACATAGTAGAGTGCCTTGATGATGTGTCAGATTTGTAGCAGAGTAGAGTGTGGCCATGATTGTCGATCTGTTTCAGGTTATGAATTTAAGTCAATCTGCTGATTATCAAAATGGCGTTTGAACAAAAAGGCGTTTGTCCATGGAGGAAATTTTTGTGTTTATCGTCATGACATCAAAATTTGTCTTTCTGACAAGTAGCAATTCTTTATATACAAAGCATTTTGCGTTTCTCACAGTCTCTTCAGAAAAAAATGTCTACATGTATTCTGAGTAATTGCAGCAATTCTTCGGAGGCTGGTTATGCTCTATTTGATTTTCCCACCTCTTATGTAACACTAATATCCTCCAGATAGTGACAGATGTACACCTTTGCCAATAGTCTGTCTTTCTTACAATGCTAGAAAAAAATACCATATCTAAGTCTTTGTTTATTTAACAATCGTAGCCACACTCTCTGCTACAAATCTGGCATATCATTAAAGCACTCTAGTACAAATAATCCATTTACTTGACATCCGTACTGTCAGTGCCAAATTTAAAAAAAAATTCTTTTGACTACACTTCCAAATTACTGTGTTTTTTATTAGACTGTACATTAATTTAATTGTTAAAATGTGAAAAATAGCAGTGGTGCCAACATACTGTCAGTTTGACAGTGCAGATGTCAAGTAAATGGATAACAGCACAGAATAAACACCTAACGGACTCAGAAGCGACACTCCGTGGCGGCGCCTTTGATGTTCGAGGTGCCTTATTTTGGTCAGGCGGCCATACTGTGAGCAAGTAGAAAAGGCAGGAAATTTAAAAAAATTAATTATAGGCGCACCACGTCACAAATTAACTCGCTAGCGCTACGCATGCGCACTAATTTTTAGACCCCTGCCAAAGTCGCGAGGGTCGCTTCTGAGTCCTGAGAGTCCCTAGGGGTTTATTCTGTGATAACAGGAACGAGCTCTGCTCAGCTTGGTTATGTTTTGACATTTAATGTCGCTTGTATATACAAATTTCACATTTCTTATGAAATTCGAACTAAATTTGCTTAATATACTATTTCCTAATTTTCTGTCTTAACAAAGCCGTTAACGCATCCATTTTGAGTGTTGTCATGAACCATTACCAAACCCGAAATCAACTTTTTTTCGGTTGGTGACATTGCACATTCTGATAGTGTAGTGTGTGAAATTTCCCACTTGTGTTTGGTTGTTTATTTATTTGGCGAACTCAAACTATTCTCAGTTTTTTCTCTGAAATGAGGTAAATGAAGAAAATGATAAAATTCTTTATGTTGGTATATCTACTTTGTAAATATGAATATGAATGAAGAACTAATGATTAATTTTGCTAATCTTTATTTAGAGTGAACAGGTGCAGTAGCAGTTCTTCCAAATTCTTTTTTAAATAAAATAAAGGCCATACAGCTTTACGTTTTGAAGTGGCTCAGTTTTGCCTAGTAACAGTGTTACTGTTGGTTTGTGCGTACCTTAATAAAATTTAAATCAAAATTACGATTGTCTGCGTTCAGAGCAACCAACCTCATATGTTTTCTATTATTATATTTGGACGTCATAGTTACTTGTAATGGAAGTTTCCTTAAAAGAACTATATTCTCTTATGTGTTAAATTCATATTTGCATATTTTAAACGGCTCTTTAATGACAAAAAGCATTAGAATAGGCTTCGCCCCATGTGAATGAGGTTATGTTTGTTATAAATAACAAGAATGTCAAAATTAATTTTCAAAATATCCCGAACGCAAATGTCTGTGGTCGTTTATTCTCTATTTAAGTGTGAGGTTAATGGTTGCATATTTTGAGAGAAATTTTAATGCCAAAGATGATTGTGAAAAGCTGAAATCTTGTATGAATGAGGTTATGTTACATAAAGATGACGAGGCTGTGTAAATTCGTTTTCTAGCTGCCCTTGAGAAGAATGGCTCATCAATAGTCTCGAAAAACATTAGAAAGGTTTAAAATTCAACTTGTATCTCTACTTACATATTACTCTGGAAAAAACTGAAGAAATCCAAAATCTTTTCCAAAATTATTAAATATCCTAACCTTTATGGTATTTAAGTAATTTTGATAACTTGGCAATTTCATGGGGACCTGTATTGTGTGCAGAAATATCACACCAATCAATAATAAGACCACAATTACTGCTGGGCAACTCTCCTACAGTACTGCCTTGATTAAAATATTAATACATTAATTGGATGTGACGGGAATTTACAGATTTTATTAAGTAATTGTAAACTTGTTCGTAGAATTGTGTCCAAGATATAGACTTATGCCTAAAAGCGCAGTATCCAAGTGTCCTGAAGCCAAAAGTGTTCATCCGTAAAGTTCAATGTTTGCAAAAGTTGGGGCAACCTGGCGAAATTATGAAAGTTTTGGATAATATCGCAAATTATATCAAAAATGCAACAGATTTGACCACTGCTGATATTGGTGAGTAAAATTATAACATGTGCAGTAGTATAGTCATGAAAAAGCTTCCATCTAAATAGATGTACTGTACCAAATCGAGTAATTTTTAACATTTTAATATGATAATGGGTTCGAATAAGGAGAACCGATCCTCAAACTACTTTAGAGGCGCAGAATTTTAATCTGGCTGTGGTATCATTTGCAAATATTTTTTCTTCTGTAATTTTACACACTAATCTGCGATGGCCCATAGATGTTGAAGTGTCTTCCACTGTGCTTTTCAATAAAAAAATTGTGTGACTAAGTTAATAAGAGATAAGTCTCTAAACATCTAATGTTTCTTATTTACGCAATGACCATACAGTCCATATCAGACTTTGGCAAATCTCTATCCTCTGCTAGACGTCAGTTTCTCATTCATAGCAGATTTATTGTGTTTTAGTGTACTGTTTTCTCCCACCTTTTTCGTAGTCTTCCTCTGCTTCTTCGTCTTTAGTCTGATTTTGTTCTTCTATTTGTTTTACTAAGGCGTTATCTCCCATCTATCTAACCTTCGTTATTTAATATTTTTAATTTTCAGAGTGGCGACATACCCAAATAAGAAATGAATGGACTCGTACCATTCTCTTATTTTTATGTTCCGATGAAGTTTTTGTATGTCCAACATTTTATTATTTACTTCTTGGTTTTTTCTTCTATACAGTCTCTATGCTTCTTTGTACTCTGCTATCTTTCTCTAGTTGGTCTTTCTAAGAGCCTCTTGCTTTTCTCTCTTTGTATCTCCATAATCTTGCCATACTCATTATCAGACCAGTCGTGTCTTTTTTTGCTTCTCTTTCATATTATTCTTCTGGTCTCTGCTAATACACTTTCTCTATTCTTAATTAATGAATATTTTGCACAAAGCCACAATTGTATATTTTTCTAGAAAAATGTAGTGCTTTTTTTCAATTATTTTTTGTTCTAGCAACATATTCTGAGAACATTAAAAAGTTAATGGTAGCCAAAGTTGATAACCCAAAACCGGAAGTCCAGCTAAATTTATTACCAGCTTTGAACCCAAATCCGACCTTTCTCAATGCGTCAGCTTCAATTTCATTGAAGTGAGTTAGTATCCAACTAGCACTAACAACAGTTATTAACTCTCCTTTCAGGCACAACAAAAGCTTCGGGCGTCACGTTGTTGCAAATGAACCCATTGCCCAGGGAGAGGCTCTATTTGTGGAAAAAATATATGCATTTTGCCCAGTATATAACAACAGTAAAATGGTTCCCAAGAAGTATTGCCAATACTGCTTGCAGGCACTCAACGGCTGTGTTCCGTAAGCTCAAATTTTTAAAAAATTCATTTTTTCTTGAATATTTCCCCCATTTGCAGATGCAAAAAGTGCGTCAAACACTTGTATTGCACAGAAAAGTGCCGAGACGATGCCTGGATGGAGTTCCACCAGTGGGAGTGCGTTGCAATACAAGCTGGCTTGTTTGCAGTGCTAGACACCGCTCATTTGCCCTTGCGGCTTGTTTTTAAAGGGGCACACACGGGGTTCCCCACTATTGGTGGAAATGTAGATGAAGATCTAAAAAACTATGGCAATGAAGACGATAATTATCCTTATGTTTATAAACTTTGCACACATTTCCATGATATCAAAAAGAAAAAACTACTGCTGTTTGCTTCGGTAAGTAAAAATATATGTTCTATTTTCTTCCATGTCTTCCTTTCCAGTGCTGTTAATTCCCAGTTGATAACTTCCAGTTTTTTCAAATCTTGCTCCATTTCTTCTTTCCAGCTAAATCTGGGTCTACCTCGCTTATTCCTTCCTTCTGGATCACTTTTATAAATTTCTTACGCCGTTCTTTGTGTTGGTAATCTAGTTAGATGCCCAATCCATCTTATTCTGTTTTGCTTTATTATTTGTATTATTGTCGATCATTATAGAGTTCCTATATTTCTTTATTTGTTCGTCTTCTTCATGGGCCATTTTCTTTTATTCCTCTGTATATTAGCCTTAATATCTTCCTCTCCCATGCTTCAATTTTATTTTCTTCTTGCTGTGTCATAACCCAACACTCACTCGCATATAGAACTGTAGCTCTTATAAGTGTTCGACGCGATAACCTCCAATAGGCTCCGTCAACAGTGCAGTGTTTTGAAGCGATTTGTGAACTATAAAAGTGAAAACAAAAGAAATAACAGGTGTGGTGACTAAATAGAAGTGCGACAGTGAACCATAATATAAAAATTAAGAGAAAACTAGAGAAGACAAGGCAGAAATTTGAAAATTAAAACTCAGTTCGCGAGAAAATACAGGTGAAAGTTGCGCGAAATAAATAATAATAAGCGGGAAAGCCGCAATACCAAAATAAGTTCACCGGATTGGTGCATCGCGTAAGCCAAAGACCCAAGACAGTGAGTATGATGGAACAATTCATGGAGAGTCTAACCACACAAAACACAAAGGGAAATCTAGATGAGATAACCGCGCAAATGAAAAACTATGGGGAAGATTTGCGCTCACTTAACTAAGAGTTGATAAAAAAGGAGGTGGAATGGGAAAAAGAAAAAAAGAATTAAGGGAGGAAATAAGAAGCCCGAAATGGAGACTGCAAAACCAAAAAAAAGTAGTAAAAGAAGCAACTTAATAATAAAAGGAAAGAATTTTGACGAGAAATATATGAAGCAAGAAATAAAAGAGTTTATACTAAAAGAATTTGCTATCAACGCAGAAATAGATGAAGCATTTAAAGTAGGAAAGCAAGAACCTAAGCCGACAGTAGTAAAGTTTAGCATTTCAGTCATAAAATTGAGGTCCTCAAGCAGAAAAAGAAATTAATACAACAGATATTCCTGGACTTTGACGTGACTCTTGACGAATAAAAAATAAACTCAGGTGCAAAAAAAACGGTCCACTAGTGTTTAATAATTAATTAACCCTTTTGGTAGTATATGAGCATATATAACGAATGCAAACGATGAAGTGTAACTTTTCTCCGTATTCTACTTCGATTCATCCGCCTACTTTGTTTATTGGAGCTTTTGTTTTCTTTTATTGATCTTCTAGAAGTTTGGAAACAACAGCTCTCTATTTGTCAAAGTGTTTAATTTGTACAAAAATGCTCTAGTTTGTTGTAGAGTTATTGTTTGTTGCCTTTGTTATTAACTTTTGAGTTAACTACGCCTTTAAATCGCAAAGATTGAGCGAGAGCTGTTGCTCTTGTAGAAGATGGGCGAAGTAGGCGTTATGTAGCTAGAGTGCTTGGCGTTGGCCATTCAACCAATAACAGGGTTATAAAACGTTTTACAGAGACTGGAAGGATGAGTCGTAGGCCACAATCTGGTAGAAAAAGAAAGAGAACTGCTATTGATGATGGTTTTATTGTACTTCGTACACTACGAGACCGCCATTCCACTTCGATAGAAAAGAAAAATCGACTCCGAGAAGTTCGTGGAACAGACGTAAGTAAATGGACGGTTTGTCGAAGGTTAGTAGGAGTTGGATTGGTTGCTCGCAGACCAGCTCACGGCCCAAAATTATTCGTTCATCACCGAGTAGCCAGATTACAATTTACTCGTGATCATTCAGATTGGGATTTAAGGCAATGGGGCACTGTTCTATTTACGGATGAATCCCAATTCAGCCTATATGCACCAGATGGAAGGGAACGAGTATGACGACGAACGGGTGAGCGATTTGCGGAGTGTACTTTCACCCCAAGGGTTAGTTTTGGAGGAAGATCGGTTATGGTGTGGGCAGGAATTTCGATGGAGGCGAATACCGAACTTGTCTTTATTGAAAGAGGATCTCTGACGGAAGAATGGTACATATTAGAAGTTTTAGCAGATCATGTTGTTCCATTTGCACCATTTACTGGTAACAACTTCATCCTCATGCAGGATAATGGAAGACCGCACGTAGCAAGATGTGTTACTGAATACTTGGACGAAGTTGGATTAACTCGTATGAATTGGCCAGCATATTCACCTGATATGAATCCCATAGAACATTTATGGGACGTACTGGGGAGACGTGTTAGAAGTCGAATAGCGGCACCAGCCTCCTTAAATGAGCTCCGTGTAGCACTTTTAGAAGAATGGGAAAATATTGCACAATAGGTAATCCAGCAGCTGATTGGTTCAATGGGATGGCGTATACAGGCTTTAATAAGAGCTAGAGGAGGCAACACAGGGTATTGAAAGAACATCAGGGTTAGATTTTGTGATTCATAATGTTTTATTAATTTTTGTTTCATTCCATTATGTTGCAAGTGAAACCTTTAAATATTGTTATCGTTAATAATGTTAAATAAATAAACAAAAATTTCTTATATTTCGCTTACCTTCGTTCTTCTTCTTCCTCTTCTTCTCCTTCAAACTTTGGACATTCATCCGTTGCGATATTACGTTCATTCTGTATTAGTTTGTTGTATATTTCCATCTCTTTTTTGGCCTTCCTAGATTTCTTCTTCCTTTTGCTCTATATCTGAAATATCTCTTGGGTAGTCTATCATTTTCCATTCTTTCTAGGTGTTCTTGCCATCGTTGTCTGTAGTCTTGTATTTTACAATTAAGGTCAAAAATATTAAGCTCTTCTCGTATATCTGCATTTCGTTTTCTATCCCGTAGGCTGTATCCAGCTGTAGGTCGTAGAAATCGCATCTCAGAAGTTGTTATTGTATGTCCATCTTGCTTTGTTAGGGTCCAGCATTCGCTGGCATATGTAAAAGCGGGAACGGAAGCCACTTTGTAGAATTTCATCAATGTTTCAGGTCGGACTTTATTTTTGAGTGTTCTTTTTATTGTACCGTTGTAGTAATTGAATTTTTCAATCTTTATGTGTATGTCAGTTTCTCCAAGGTACGATATTATACAGCCCAGAAATTTGAAACTATTTACTTGTTCTATTATTTTGTTATTTAGTACGATTTTCGATCGAACTGGTTCGTTACCGCAAAATGCCATTATTTTCGTTCTCTACATTTATTTTAATAAATTCAACTAAAACATTGACTCTAGATAGCGCAGAAGTAATGCAATAACAAAAATTGTAGAAAATATGAGGTGGACCTTTTTTTTGCACCTGAGTTTATAAGCAACAATTAGGAACGTGGCAACAATGGAGAAAGGCAAGGGTAAGAAGACTAGAATAGGCTATCGAAAGTTAGAAGTAGATTGCATGAAATATGAATCGGCGGAGGATAATGGGGGCAGTTTGAAGAAGGTTGAAGGCCCACAGTCAACTAATCAGGCAGCAAAAGGATCGAACCACTGCAACAAATTTAGGCGAGGACACGGACATGAGAAAAGGCAAAAAACAAACATGGGAGGAATTTAACAAACTCTAATTAGATATTTTGACAGTCTCAGAAACGAAGAAAGGACAAGAAGTAGAAATACTATAGGAGGGACATATTTTGATCTACAGTGAAGTGGCGAATGAAAAGAGCAGCAGCGGAAGTGGGATGTCTGATACATAAGAAATGGGCAGAAAATGTGATACAATGGGAGGGACACTCGGAAAGAATACTGACAGTAGAAATGAAGAAAAAAAGCAGTATTTCAACAATAATAGTAGTCTATGGTTCTGATGAAAACGAGAAGGCAGAAACTAAACATGTTTTGGAAACAGCTAAGTCTAATAACAGAGAATAGTCGAGGAAATATTTACGTGGCTGGTGATATGAATGGCAGGGTAGGAAAAGAAGATAACGGTACAGGAGTAATTGGCAAGTTCGGGGAAGGAAGAAGAAATAACAATGGTACAACATTAATAGAGAACTGCCTAGCAAACAATTTGCTCATAACCAGCACAAAAACAACCATAAATATACTAGACAAGCCCCAAACAGTGAGAGATCAATAATAGACTATATATTGATAGAAAAAGACAATAAACGGGGAGTAAAAGATGTAAGAGTCAGATGAGGTCTGGAGATATATAGCGACCATTATGTATTAATAGCAAAAAGAAAAAAGAGGAAAATAGAAGAAACAATAAAGAAATGATAGATAAGCGAGATTATGAATCTATAAAAGTGTATAAGTTAAGGGAAGATGAAGTAGCCAATGAGTATAGATAATTAATACAGAACAAAATTGAGAGAGCAGAAATTAAAGATAGTAAAGCAGAGGAATTATGAGCATTACTACGAGAGATCATCTTAGAATCCACTACGCAAACATGTACCCTGAAAACAAACAAAAAGGAGAAGCAAGCGGCATGGAATCAAGAGCAAAAACGGGAAATAAATATGAAAAAGCAAAGTTGGAAAGAATATCTGTGCAACAGAACAAAAGCTAGATATGTAGCATATAAAGAACAGAGAAATAAAGTAAAAACCATGGTGAGAGAAAGCAAAGAAAGGACCTGGATAAAATTTGGAGAAAAAATGGAACTGAACAGTAAAGAGAATCAGAAATTATTTTATAATATTCTAAAAAACTGCAGAAAGGGTAAAACCAGTGAAAGCATAACTATTAAGAACAAAGAGGGAGAACTAATAACGGAAGAACAACTAATAATGGAAAGATGGAAACAATACTTCCAAGAACTGTTAGGCAGCGGCCAAGAATTGAACGTAGCTCCTACGGAACAAATGACATGTAGACTGAAATCAGAAGATAACCCAGAGGAAGAAAAAGTAGAGAAGATTACGATAGAAGAGGTAAAAAAGGCCATACAGGAACTGAAAAACGGCAAGGCGCCAGGGCACGATAGAATAACGGCAGAAATGCTTAAGGATATCGGACAAAAAGGAATAGAACTATTTACTAGAATATGTAACAAAGCTTGGGAAGCAAGAGAAATACCGGAAGGATTGGTAAATACGAGTAATAGTTCACAGATATAAAAAAGGAGACACAAGAAAATGCAGTAACTATCGAGGGATAACATTACTGAGTACGGCACTAAAACCTATGAAAGGATACTTGTAGAAAAGCTAAAAGAACACACAGAGACAACACTTGAAGAAGCTCAAAGTGGGTTTAGAAAGAGCAGAAGTGTGAATGACCATATATTTACAAAAGTAATAATTCAGAAAACACTAAAAAGCCAGTCAAAAGCATTCTTTGCATTCGTTGATCTAGAGAAGGCCTTTAACCGAGTCAATAGAAAAATACTATGAGCTATAGAGCAATAAAAAATATATATAAAAACAACACAAACTATGTGGCCACAATAAACACTATCAAGAGAATTCCAAACAAAGGAAGGACTACGACAGGGGGGCGTACTTAGCCCCACACTATTTAATATGTATATATGTATGTATAATCAATAACCTCTTGTTACCTTAGTGGTGTAGATGCTGGTGCTTTGTACCCTAGCATCTGGTGGTGTAGTGCTCAACCTGCCCTGAATTATGAGATACAAAGTTGGAGCGTGCTGTTTGTGCTTGCGTAGCAACCATTGTGTGTGTTGACCTTGTTACTCTATCTCTTAGGTCTGTGGTTCTGAGTAGAGCACAGTTAATTTGGTGCCCACCTGTGAATGGTCTCACCGAGCCCGGTTCAAATCGCCAAGGCTGCGGAAAATTCCGGCCCTTGAGGGATACGAACCGAGGGCTTGCTTAATGCAAGTCAAATGCCTACCCATCTGCGCTACTAGCCATTTTAATATATATATAGATGAAATAACAAAGGCCTGCAAACCAAACCTAGAAAAACTGATTGTAGGATATAATCGACTACAACCTGTAGAAGTTTCAGAATGTGCATTTGCAGATGATGTTATTACGGCTGGAAGTGAGAGAGGACTACAAAAGAACTTGAACATATGGAATGACATGTTTAGACAATACGGAATGAAAATAAACATACAAAAAACCAAAGTAATGATGACAGCTAACTAAGAAGAAGAAATGAACATACAAGTAGCAGGGGAAAAAATCGAGCTTCACATTTTAAATACTTGGGGACTATTATACAGGGAATCGGAAAACAAGAATTGGACTTTAATTAAAGAATTGAGAAAATAACAAAGAAGGCAAAAATGACAGTGTTTAAAACAATTTCAGTCAGCGAAGTTAAAAATAGAACGAAGCCAGGGAGTGTGGGAACGGGAGTCGCAAGCAGACAGGCGAATTGTGCATGTGTGTGCCAATTAACCAAGGTACGAAGCGTGCTGTTAACGACACCAGAAGTGCCCAGAATTGTGAAGTTTTAGTCTGCAATCATCGCTGCCAACACAGAGAGGTTCCTAAGTGTGAGCATAGACTTCGAAGGCATCTAACCACTTGGGGCCACATCACCAAAGGTTGCTGCAGCTGCCAGAAGGAAGCCGTGAGTTAATGCTGCAAAAGCGTCGTTCTTGGGAGCCACCGAATGCAAGGTTAGTTTCTATTTAGAAACGCAATAAGAAGTAAGAAATGGTTGCAACATCTTTGGCAATTACTTCAATGAATGATTGCCTATGAAAGATAATGGGGGTTACCTGCATGCCTATGAAAGATAATGGGGGTTACCTGCAAGCCAGTGCAACGTTATTTCACCATCCGCTGAGGCAGCGCGTTTGCTTGCATTGGACGTGCAGCTTGGCCCCTCCTTGAGTCACGCATTCTTCGCCCGTGTACAACATATGCGTCAGCTGAATTCCAGAATATCAACAAGCGCAGTTCAAGAATAAACAACTTCGCCCAATTCATTTGTGTGCGGAATTTAATTACATTTCGTGCTATCGGTGTTTGACTGCATTGTTCATTCCTGTTGTTTTATGTACATGTGTTCTCTTGTATTTGTGTTTTTTTTACAGATGTATGTAAACTGTAGGGTTTGTATTGCTGTCAGTGTTTGCATGCATCATTTCAGCATTCCAGATGACAAGCAACTCCAAAACAATATTAGCTTACCCTTAGCCACACTGACAATGTTAATAGTCTCATAACTCTCAGAATGATTAAGTACCATTACATGCTTCATCACTAAAAGCAGAAACCAACCAATCGACACATTGTCAAGTCAGTAGGTTTAGAGAATGTCAAATTTTTGTTCATATTGTATGTTTAGTATTACCTGATTCCCAAAATGTTCAATGTTGTCCTTGTATAACAACAAATAATTAAAATCTAACAAAAAATTTACACCGGTTTTGACATATATCTTGTATCCCATCTGTCCCCTTAGGGTTTAATTGTTGCCCCTGCTTTCTTACAACTTTTTTATAATTTTAAAACACCAAATTGCCAGTCTATATAACTATGTTTAGCTCTGTTTTAACTCTTGACTTGCATTTTGTTTTTAGTACGCAGCAATTTTGGTGTCTTATTTAATCAAAGCAACCAACTTCATGGAATGGATGAAAAGTCGGCCCCATTTTGCCAACAAGAATGATGCTGAATTGACAAACAAATTAGGCGGCTTACTGATTAGGCATTTTGCTCAAATCCCCTGCAACGACGTAGTAATAAGAGAACTGGAAATCGATGGTGATTGTCTAACGGAGATTTTTAACACGATTCTTCCTTCGGTGGCCATGATGAGTCACTCGTGCATTCCAAATATTGCCTATTAGTAAGCCTATTATTAGTTAATTTTTGATTGGCTGTTGGTTGTGGTGTACCTGCATTATAATTTTTTTGTTGCAGCTTTGTGAATGATACGATTGTAGTAAAGGCACTGAAGGATATAAAAGTAAATGAACAACTGTATATGTCTTATATGGATTTGACTTACTCAGTTGCGCCTAAACAGGTGCGACAAGACCTTCTGAATGAATGTTTGCATTTCAGGTGCAAGTGTCAAGGGTGTACTGACCCACTAATAGATGTTGTAAGTATAAGTAAATTGTTTCTTAATTTGCCTCTCAAATCGCACACTACAAAACCGGTTTGATATTCGTTCGAAATTCAGACTCTTGTCCACTATAATGCTCTTCCAAATAATCCAACTTTTAAAGAATACTTAAATCCGCCATATTCCGGTTGTCATTTTTCTTTTGGCCTTCCTTCCAGAAATGATTTTTTCCTGAAATCGTGAAGAAAGCGGGTCATGTCAAGACTGAGCTTGATTTTGAAAGTGTCACTTTGCAAGACTAGTCATTTTTACTTTACCTAGGTGACCCGTCACCTTCACTGTGCGCCTTGATGCGATAGAATTTTATTTTAACCACTCTTAAGAGGCCCAGAATTGGTATTTTGTTTATTACAACATTAAAGTAATTGTTATACACTAATAAAATGCACAAGATATGGTTAGTAGTAATTAGATAATTTGATTGATGGGGGTTAGCATTCAATAAAGCAGTATCGGAAGGGTTGCGTTTTACTTAAAATTTCATTAAAGGTGCTCATTATGGCAAATGCACTTAAATTATGTGGACTGACAGAGTTAATATTGTTAAGTCAGGACAATGTTGTGAATTTGCTTTGATGCAGAGATGTTTGAGACGTTACGAACGTTATTTACAACGTTGGTGTTAAAATTACGAGGCCAACAATCGCTAACGCAGCTGAAAGGTGAAAAGCGATGTAAATGAAGCATAGAATGCAAAAGAGCATTGATGAGGCAATCTACGATAGGATAAAGGCAATAGTGCAGTGCTAATTAAAACTAAAGTGTAAAAAGCAGCGATTTAAGGTTATAAAGTGCTACGAATTGACAATTATAAAAAACAGTATAATAATTGCACAAAACTTACTTCCAAAATAGTTGTAATTAATTGCTAAGATACGTGATGTTCGATTATTGTTGTTGTTAACCCAAGCCATATTAAAAATAGCTGTGTGCAAGAGTGGCTCGTAGAAAATTGTTCCGTGTCTCTCTTTCTCTCCTTGTGGCTTATTACTTTGCTACTACTTGTCCTTACATGTATATTGATAATTTAATCCTGTTGCGTCCAGGAATAATTTAACTTCCCCTGAAACCTTGAAATTGCCATTTTTTTTCTATTTTGCTTTACTAAGTTTACACGTTTTAAAGTAATTTGTAATTTTAATTTTTTAATTGTGGATTGCTGTAATTGAGCCTTGCGATTGTTGTGACCCCGAAATAAATAAATAACAAAATAAATCAATAAACATTATTTTATGTCCAATTCCATACATCGTTTTCTTTTCATTTGTATTTGTTGGCTGGAAATCTACCTTGTGCTTGGTCATAACTTTTTTTTCTCAACTAAACCGATAACTTTGCCAATCAAACCGCACTATCAAAATAGTTACCTATACCATCTGATAGGTACCCTGTAGAGTATGTCTGCATACGTAACATAGACAATGGTGGCTTTCGTTACACTTCTTTTATAAGTTCTCTGTTTTCCTCAGTGTTTACATTTCCTTTTTCAATTCCTTTATCATATTTTTAATTCAATTTGCTTAGTTTTTGAACAAATGCTTGTATATATTCCATTTATCAAATTACCTGTTTGTTCTTCCATACCTACTACATACTTCTTTCCCTTCCCTTGTGCCTTTAAGGCATTAGGTATTGTGTTTCTATCTAACTCCTCCACTTCTTGCTATCAACTGCTATTTTCTGAATTTTTTCAAGGGTCATGCCAGCGTACATAAATCAAACAAGTAGAGACACTCACAGTCGGTTCCTTTGATGTCAAAATTCCGATTTGGATGACCTTGAACGGCTCCTGGGGGATACTTTCCGATAGTACTAACAGATGGCGCCACTACTTTATCACATACATGGATATATTAGTACAGGATACGTTCACTACATGTAAACGTACGTCGTATCTTAAAATAACATATCACGGAGTTCGGTACCTTCCCCCATTTCATTCTAACCTGTATCACTTTATTTCTCTCTCCCTTTAGACGTATTTCATACAACGTTTCGTACGCTTAATTTTGAAGTTTTGAAATGAAAACGTCAGAAGTGTCATTCAATTTCACAGTTTATTCTTCGAAAATTGAACTTTAGCAATGAGAACGTGCATAATTTGTTCTATTTCTTGTAATTCTCCAAGCGAAGACCTATCTTTTCACCGGTGTGTTAAGTAGATAGTTTGTTTAATTAAAACCTTTAAAAAATTATTTCAGTTTTTTTATTGATATTCATATCCCTCATAGCATTAGGAAAGGAATGAATATCAAAAAAGTTTCCTATCCAAGCTTCAAAAAGGATTGATTCCGTACAGTGTTTCAAGGCACCTAACTTCTGAATGAATTATGAACTGTAAAGTTGAGGTTAATGTTTCCTTTTGCTTCTTCAGCTGCTCGTCCACACTGTCATCATGTTTTTCATCAAATTCGAATGTGGGAAATAACAGCAGTTCATGCAGATGTGTGGGGGTTGGAAAAAAATAGTAACTGTTCGTTTCCACCCAACTGAGGTGCAAGCTCCAGCAAGCCATATAAATTTGGTTGCGCGTTCTTGTAAAATGGGGTGCAGGAAGAGATGTGATTGATCTCGAAGTTCTTAGTGATGAAAAGAATGATATTGAGGACTGTACATTATTAGAAGCAGAAGATTTATTCTCATATTCTGTAACATACTTGTACAATTCTTGTCCATTTTCTTGAGATTAGTACGTGATCTATTTGGTTCCCATATGTTTTCCCGGGTATCATCCATGTGATTTTGTGTTCTTTTTATGTATAAATTTCGTGCTCACAATGTATGTATTTGTCATTGCAGCTAGGGTGCATAGTCTTGTTCCATTGTCATTCGTGGTTTCGTGAATGGTTTCTTTTTCTGCTATCTCTGTATTGTTCCTTTCCTTTCCAATCTTAGCATTGAAGTCTCTTATTATTATTAACGTGTCGTTTCTAGGTAGTTCTTCACATGTTGTCTCTACTTTGCTATAGAAATTTTAAAAATTACCAATTTTAAATTTTGGCTTAGACCAAATACGGGTGGCTCGAGTACCATACTCCATCAAACAAATCCTTGCAAGGCACATAAAAATGAAAAATACTAGATGCTTACTAATTTTTTCTGAAAATGGGTCTTTTTCATAAAGCACAATCAAATAAACACGGCTATTTATTTAATAACCAACTGTTTTGGGCTAAGATGCAGAATCCGAGGCCAATTACACTGCTAACTCTTTTCCTTATAATTTTGGTTATGGTTAGTAGAGAAACAACATTAAATAATTATTAATATTAACAATAGCAGGGATATTGGCCTCGGATTCTGCATTTTCCCCGTTGTTGCATGTATCAAAGTTCTGCTTCCTTTTTATTTATTTAATTATAATATTAGACGGCTGAGCCGATAAAACATATCAATCGAAAACTAGAGCTAATAAGATATTTAAACTTAACTAAAAATTAAAATTGAAGGCACATAATAATGTAGTAAATAGTAAGATAAAGAATTCTACTTGCAACACTTGCAAACTTGAAAATTTTACAGAATGAAATTATACAACTACAGCTATTAACTTAACTTAAATTAACCACTCAATTTGTCCAAGGCGTTTACTAAAGGCGCACAGACAACTGACTCGGGAAGAGCGTTCCAATCTCTAAAAATTCTGTTGAATAAACAGAACTTTTGACACATTTTATTAAATCTTTCGCGCACTAGCTTGAACTCGTGGCCACGCAACCGCACATTCTCACTAGTCACAAACCCTTCAATGACTACAGTGTAGTAACCGTGGAGGATTTTATGTTTCTATTAGGTCACCTCTTAAATGTCTTTCAGAAATCGATGATAGCCCCAATACCTGCAGCCTCTGTTCATATGGCAGTTTTCAAATAGTTGGCGATAACTTGGTGATACGTCTCTGGGTGAGTTCAAGAGCATGAATGTCTTTAGCAAGGTTAGGCTTCCAAACGCAGGACGCATACTCCAAAATTGGCCGAATTTAGGTTTTCGCTAAAAGTTGAGGAGACATGTTTTTAAAAGCGATCGAAACTAGCTACGACATGATATTTACTTTCTTGATTGTTTTAGCAACGTGGTACTCCCATTTAAAATCCGACGACACGGTGACCCCAAGATCTCTTTGTTGATAAACCGCCTTTATAAGCACATTGTTCAGAAAATACGTGTAGCTAGGGTTGTGGTATCCCATGTGCAACACGCTGCATTTTTGTTCGTTGAGCTCTAACAGCCACTTGGAACACCATTCTCGGAGTACAAAAGGTCATTTTCTACCATACTTCAAAATGGTGCATCTTGTAAAGGACAAACTCAGTTTCAGAGCAAAGTAGTGTTCACAAACTTCTTTTATTAGGATCATTAATTTCCTTTCAACCAGCCTCTGACAAGTTAAAACGATTAGACACGGTCACCTAAAAAAGTTATCATGAAAAATGGTGCTACTTGAACATTTAACTTGTTGGACCTACCAGTCAAAATGTTGCTTACATGGTTTTGATTGCTATTATTTTCAACCGTAAAACTCAAAGACTCTAGTAAGTGGATATCTGCACACAATCTTATCGAGTGAGGTTATGTGTTGACTGTTGAGGTTATATTTTCTAATTCGTGTTTATTTATACGATTAGGTACTTCTTTTCTACATTTTGTAGCATTTTGAAACCAAAAAGACTAGTTCTGGCACCATGTAACACGAGTTAAATGTATTTTATCATAATTTCTTTCAATTACGAGTCAAAGTACCTCTCTAAAGGATAGCGCTATACGTAATGCACGCACTGAGAGTGACAGAAATAGATGGTACGTCTTGGTCAACTATAGCAACGGCACGCCGTATCTAGTACTTATATATCTATGATCACATATGATTGGTAGCAGAGCCAGTAACTGTCTCTGATTGGTAGAACTTTGTGCTGCCATCTGATAGCCAAACTTAGAAATACCCCCCGAGTTACTGTCCCAGGCACTCTGGACAGGTTTCAACTTTTGGCATGAGTGTCTCTACTTGTTTGATGTATGTACGCTGGTCATGCCATGTGTCTTTGATATTTCTTCTATAACATTCTTCAGCTTTCTCCTTTGTCGTCCTGGTGGTATTATTCCTGATGATTTGGCTTATAGGTATTGTTTTGTTTTTCTGTTGGGGTCCATTCTAGCTACATGTCCGTACCATGCCAGCTGTTTTTTCTCCACCTTTGCTCCTATCATTTCCTACTGCAGTGCTTTCTAGATTATTTAATTTTTCCATATATTTAGTTTTGTTACCCCTTGTGTCTTTGTATTTCATTTCTGTCGCCATTGGATTTTTTTGAGTTCTCGTAAAGTGGGTAGGAAGGATTTCTATTGCGTTAATTAATGTTGGCCTTACTACTGTATTATATATTTGTTCTTTAGTATAATAAATACTTATTTTTTTATTGTATTTATTTATTTGCACACAGATTATATATTAGGTTGGTGCTTATTTATGAAATTCAAAATTTGAGTGGTCTACCCCCTCATTTTTTTCCTTTTATACATACACAGGGTGTTTCAAAATTGCACAGAATAAATACAAAGGCCTTATTCTATAGCAAAAAAAATAAGAAAAAGCCCTAATAAATACACATCCTGAAATCATTCATTTCAAGGGTATTCTTGACCAAAAAACTAAAGATAGCAATTCTTCAGCACATTTTTCCTAACTGGTAGCTGACTAGTTGAATACGACTTACAACGGCAGATGGATTGGTTGTACTGGCCCTTGACCATGGTCACCTGATCTCACCCCCTTGGATTACTTTGTTTGGGGGTACATTAAATAAATTCTGTATTCGTCTCGAGTCGACACTGTAGATGAATTAAGAAATTGCCTAACTGAGGCTTATGAAATCTTCAAACAAAATCCTGAAATAAGACTTGCTGGAGAATCATAGATTTGATGTGCAAAGTGCTGCATAGCAAAACAAAGAGGGCGCTTCGAATATTTATAAATTTTACCAAGTGTAAATTAATCAAAGATAAATCTGATATAAATTATTGTGGGTCGATTCGATGTGAGTAGTGAGTGCCGAAAATATAATATTCAGTAGTAAGCGTAGAAAAATTACATTTTTCATGTACTGTAACTTGTAAGGAAATATACTATATTTTTAAATACAAAATAATTTAGAAAAGTTGTACTTTTGTGCATAGCAACACATTGCTGCATAGCAACATACAGTTTAATTTTTAAATGCACAATATTTCACATAATGTTTGATAAGTTTACGCATATTCTTACAGCACGTGAAAAAAGTAGCATGTGCAGCACGTGAGAAAAGTGTTTTTCCGTCCCGGACGCATTTCTAATCTTGGCTTTACCTCCATTAAAAAGCTCGTGCCTTGCATGTAGTAGTAATTTTTTTAATTTTTCTCCATGTCCTCAAAACAAGGTCATTGAGGCACGTGCTACAGTTATCCGATTGGTTTTAAACAGGACTTTTTATTTTTATATTTGGAAAAATTTTAAAGGATGAGATCTTCAGAATTTAAAAAAAAATTAAACTAAATAAGGACCACCCTAATCTATATGTCGTAAAGCCCACTAGTATGGGTCCTTTGTTGTTCGTTTTGTTTAATTGTGAGTGATTCTAGTTTCCTATTATGACTAAACAATATTTTTGTTGTATTTATGAATACCTTTAGTTTGTATGATATCGTATATATTTTATCATTTATTGTTTTTGTTCCTTTTAATATTTTTTTATTTGATCGGCGTCAAACCGGTCACAGATCCTAAGCATTGCCGTGTACATACTAAGTATATCACTGTATCATCTTCGAATATATGGAATTGACATTGTTTAAGCACCGATACCAAGCCATTACTATAAAGGATAAATAACAAAGGTCCCAGAATATTTCCTTGTTGCACAGCAATGCTGATAAGTCTTTCTGATGATACACTTTTACCACATTTGATCTTTTGTGTCCTGTTCATCAAATAGCCTTTGAACCATTCCAGCACTACTCCCTTCACACTGTACTTCTCAAATTTTCTCAACATTCTATACCTATCAATTGTTTCGAATGCCTCTAAAAATAACAACACATATTGATCTTCGTCAAATGCTTTTTTTCCGATCATGAAGTACCATCTGGAAAGCTGGTACAAACTGGAAAAAATGCTTTTTTTTTTCAAAGTTATTTAGCCGGTTCAGCAATCAGTTGCTATTCACAGCTGAGTTCACTATTGATTAGTCAAGCACTTCTTTAATCACTCTAATGAGATCCACTTTTAAAAGCGTCTCCGTCACTTCAATTAATTGATAACTAGAACTTGTGTTTCACTTTCATTACATTGTTAACTTTTTTATGGCATTTTAATCATCACTTTCTTCTGTCGACGTTGGTGATAGGTAAAGGTCTTGTGCTAGCTTTCGTTTCAGTCTCCTATGGATATGTTTCTTACCTACTTCGTGTAGTGTGGCGCTGGGGCACTCTGTTATATTGTTAAAATATTTTTTCGCTGTTTTGGATATTTGTTCACGTATTGTTGGGAGCCCTGTTTCACGGTGTATTTGGGTATTTCTTACGTACCATGGTGCGTTTAGAATTGTACGTAACACTTTATTTTGAAATCGCTGAACTTTATTTAGGTGAGTTTTTGATGCTGTTCCCCATATAGTGCACGCGTACATAAGTATAGGTCTTATAATTGCAGTGTATATTAGGATTCCACATTCATGCTTTAGTGAAGAATTTTTGTTCATTATTGGGTACAGCATTGAATATCTTACGTGTGCCTCGTTCAATTTTCGGTTTATATGTATACCCCATGTTAGCCCCCTGTCTAGGAGTATGCCCAAGTACCTTATTGCACTGTCTGAGGGGTTCCATGGTATTTCGCGGAAATCGATCACTATGTTTGCCGGAGTGTTTGGTCGACGTAACGTGAATATCTTCGCTTCACATTTACCGGGATTTAACTTTATGCGCCACTTGTGTAACCATTCATTAATGACATTTGTGCTTTCTTGTAGGCGTTGTACCGAAATATTGATGTCGTCATTTTGAGTTATGAGTGCAGTGTCATTGGCGTACATTGCTGTAGTTGTATTGGCCAGTTCTGGAAGATCATGCACATAGATGTTAAAAAGTGTTGGTCCCAGTATTGAACCTTGGGGTACACCTGCATTTATACTTTTTATTGTTGAAAGCTTTGCATTTGCTCTGACGGCGAATTTTCTATCAGTGAGAAAAGATTTAATTATTAAAAACAAATAATTTGGTAATTTTATTTTTAACAGCTTGTAAAGTAGCCCGTTTGTCCACACCTTGTCAAAGGCTTGCGCTATGTCAAGGAACACCGCCGTTGTGTGCAATTTATTATCAATTCCTTTTTCTATCAATTCTGTAATTCGTGATAGTTGTTGTACCGTCGAGTGTTTTTGTCTGAAGCCATACTGGAAAGGTGGGAGTATATTATTCTGGTTCAAGAATTTTGTTAAACGACCATGAATGATTTTTTCCAAGATTTTAGATAAGGTGGCAGTAGACTGATAGGATGATATCCTGCAGGGTCCTTAGAATTTTTTCCGTGCTTATGAATCATTGTTATGTGTGCTAGTTTCCATGTATCAGGAAAATAGCTTGTGTATAAATATGCGTTGAAAGTGGATGCTAAGTAAGCGTAGACTTTATCTGGGATGTTTTTTAATATTATGTTAGGGATTTGGTCAAACCCTGGTGATTTTTTTTTGGGTAAGCGCTTTATGTATTTCTTAATTTCTCTAGGGCTGGTGGGTTTAATAATTCCTGGAACCAGTGGTGCACGTTGGTTTAATTGCAATTGGACTTCTTGGTTGAATGCTTCGTCGTCCACATCGTTGTTACTAGTTGTGAAAGTTGTTTCCAGATGGTTTGCAAATAATTCACATTTTTCTTCATCTGAAGAGTATACTGTGTCGTTTTTGCACAGACTAGTGGAGATTTGTGGCTGTTTTAAAATTCGCTTCGTTGCTAGCCACATTGAAGAATCTCGTGGTTGTAGTTCCTCGATGTATTTTTTATAGGAACTGATACGATTTTGTTCTAGCTCTTGCCGTACTACTCTAATAATCTTGTTTAGTTGTTGCCTAATAGCTGGGTGTCTAGTTACTTGCCAGGTTCTTCTTAGAGCGTGTTTTTGTTTTATTAAGTTTAATATTCGTTGCGGTGGAGTTAGATGATCTAAGCTTCGCCTTCGGCGTTGGATCGTTGTTGAAATTTGAATAGATTGTGCAATGGATTTATTCAAAGTGTTGGTTGCAGTGTCAATGTCATTTTTTGTGGCTAGAGTCGTAGGGCAGTGCAAAGTTATGCTTAGATGTTCCCGGAATAGAGGCCAATCAACTTTACCATTTATAAGTCGTGGGTATTGTTCCGTATGTTCAGCTGCACGGTCAAATGTAACTATTACGGGTATATGGTCTGAATCCAATTCAGTTAAAGTCATCTGGTATATGGGGGTATTAATTTTCTTGTGCAGAACTATATCTAAAATGTCTGGCTGATGATCGTTTCTAGCAGGGAAATAGGTGAATTCATTCGGTGCTGAGATTTGAATGGCATGTTTACTTAAGTAAGAGTACAGCTTTGTTCCATTAGGGTTAGTTTTTCTACATCCCCAGAGTGTATTTTTGCAGTTAAAATCTCCAACGGCTATAGTAGGTTTATTTGTGTTAAATAAGGCAGCTATATCTTCTTCAAGTATTTGTCGGTTTGGTTGCTTGTAAACGCTAGATATAATTATATTTTGTTTGTCTTTCAATTCTAGGTTGATTGTTACTGCTTCTAAATTTTGGAGTTGTGCTATTTCAACTGGGTAGGCTGATAGGTTTTTCTTAACTATAATTGCTACTCCCCCCGATGCATGTGTGGTATTACGATCTTTCCGGTACATGTTATATCCAGTGAAGCGTATTTTTGTGTTGTTGTTTAAATGAGTTTCAGTTATACACATTACGTCTATTTTATGTCGTATTAAAAACTGCATTACTAGTGTTCTTTGAGCAAGCAATCCATTGGCGTTCCAATTTGTGATAACTAGGCCTTGTACGCCTTGATTCTGATTATTTGTTAGAGCCATTGTTAAATAAGGATGGGATTAAGTTTAATATGAAGGATTTGATCTGATCCATGTATGGAGTGATTATAACTAAGAGGGCTTGTAGCAGTTGTGAAACTATGTTAGTCTGTGGAGCTGCTTCCACATTATTTGAGCTCATTCTGTTAGCTGTGATGTCTCGGTAGCTAGTGTTTGTTTGTGCTGTATTAAAAGTTGTGGCAAATCTCTGGCTTGTATTGTTTTGATATGTACTATTGTTAAATATTGGTTGATTTGTTTTACGAGCTATTGTTTGATTAAATTTTTTAATGTACTCGCATCCTCTGTAGTTTGCAGGGTGGTTGCCTTGACAGTTGACACATTGCGGCTTTTCTTCACGGGTTTTTGTGCAGTTTTTGTAGTGGTGCATTCCCAGACATTTGACACATCTGGGTTGGAGGTGGCAGTAGTTTTTTGTGTGCCCCATTAGTTGACAGCGCGCGCACTGTGGTGTGTCTCTTGATTTACGTCTTGGTTCAATTTTAACAATGCAATACAGCAGGTTGTCTATTTTGAAGATGTCGTTGTATTGTTGATCTTTGTTTATTTCTACTGCACATAGTGGCATTGGTTTTTTGTCCTTGTTTAATAGTCTTGTAACTTTAATTACAGATATTTTTCTTTCCTTCAGCTCCCCTTCAATTTCTTTTTCCGTGATTTGTGTGGGCAAGCCTCTTATTATTACAGACTCAGTAGGCTTATCTGGGTTTCGATAAGTATGATATCGGATGTTTTCATCGTTGTCATAATATTTTGTTAATAACCTATAGTCTTTTATATCTTTTAAATTTATTCTCAAATGTTCTCCTTTGTTGATTATAGTGAAATTGCTGTTTTTTATCACTTGTTTAATATCACTTATCACTACTTGATAATTGCGAGCGTTGTGTAGGAATATCGGGGGTATATGTTGATTGTTAGTTGCAACATTTACAGGATCAGTCACTGTATCCGTACTGTTTTGTTTATTTACAGTCGATTCTTGGGCGTTTTTATCGAGTACATAGTATTTGTTAGCTGCAATAAGTTCGTCTGTCTGGAATAGATATTTCTTATTTACGGTATTATCAGGTGAGGTCAATGTGCGCTTGTTACTTGTACTCTGAGAATCGTTAATCTCCATTGGAATGGTTTTGGAGCCTTGATAGATTAGCTTTGGTGCAGCCAGTGGGGTATTCATTGTTGAGCTGTTTTTATAATTAATTGGCGGGGCGACCACTGGTCGCCCGCTACTGCTTGAGAAAGTTTTGAGGGTTCACACCTGGGAATTATAATCAAAATGCGCACAGTATAAAGTAAGATGGTTCACAGGTAAGGTTAAACACGATAATTTATTCCACACGTCCGTATTCAAGCGCGGTTCGCGGAGAACTCGGGAAAAAATGCTATGACCACTATACAAGGAATGAGCAGGAACAAAACAAGCATATGCATCGACAGCTGCAAAAAGAGGCATGCAACCGACAATCAAGAAATTAGATACACGGGATGCCATACACTTGGGCAAGCTGATATCTTTTGAAAACAACGACAACATAGAAATCCAAAGAAGATTTAGGTACTCAGACATGGCAAGTTTTGAGCCCTAAAAATATCCTAAAAGGAAACCTGTCAACAAGAATAAAAAACAAAGTGTTTAATCAATGTGTACTTCCCATGCTAACTTATAGAGCACAAACCTGGGCATTAAACAACAGTGACGCTTCTTACCAGAACAAGTAATTTACAAGTGCAAAAGTTTGAAGTGGCGTTGGACATGGCACTTGTCAAGAATGAACGATAGATGGGCCAAAAGAACTACACAATGGACACCGCCACCTTACCAAATTAGAAAAAAGGGTTGGTCAAAAATACGATAAAAGGGCTTGTTGTAATATGTGAACGCTACGAAGGCCAAGTTATGAATGCTTTATTAACTACAAACCTATTCATACATTGCTATCTTAATACAACTATGTACGATGTGTTGTCTAACCTACCACATCCTTTCCTTTAACTTATTTCTTTTTCCATTTGAAAGACAGTAATATAAAGATTACAAATACAAACTTAATACATAATATTGTTTACAGTCACAATAAGATAGTAACATAAAGATTACAAATATAAACGTAATATATAATATTGTTTACAGTCACAATAAGAACTTATTACTAGAGACGAGTATTAACATTTAAGATTAGTAGTAACCTAATTACAACTCGCCCAGGCAGAACAAAATTGTTTTATTAACATTACAGAATTGTTTTCTTGTGTCAATGAAACGTTTTTAAATTCGTTACAAAACCATTTAAAATATGCTACAAAAACGGCAAATGTCCTACTACCTCGTTTCATTTCAAAATCGTTACAAAAATGTTTCAAAAATCGTTTTTATGTAGCATTTTGTAATCGTTTATATAACGTTTAGTAAAAACATACATAAAACGATTAGATAACATTGCAAATTTGTTTTTAATGTGTTGAAAGTCATTATTTTAGTCATTTAAAAAACGATTTTTTAAATTATTTTAAAAATGTTTTAGTAGTTACAAATTTATTTTTTTAGAATAAAAAATATCCTCATACAAATGTAAATTAAACACAAATTTTTCAAAAATAAAACATATTTATCAAAAAAAAACACATTTTGCAAAAATAAAACGTAGGTACCAGGGCTTCCAATAAATTTTCTTGTAAAAAATATGATTATCTGACTACTTTTTACATAAATAATACCACGAGTGAGCGTGATTTTTTGATTAAATTGTGGTGGAAATTTACGAGTGCCAGTTAAGATGGTAATTTCACGAGTGCAAAGCACACGAGTGGAATTATCTAAATCTTAACTAGCACGAGTTAACTTGCACCACAATTTTATCAAAGAAAAATCGCGTCACGAGTCGTATTCGTGGTAACTATATCACTCACATTAATTTTGACACATTTTTGGCAACACTGAATTCGTAAGAAATACTTTTCGGAAATCGGCATTCTTAACATAATCCGCCGAAGCTACTGTGAATTTAATCACTTATTTAAACAGCACCATACAGTTTAATCATGAATGTGAGTGGTAAAGTCACAAATAAATATGAAAACGTTGCAAAAATAATTTATTGAACGTTATCAAGAACATAAAATATTATACAGGGTGTTTCCGTTTTAATGAGCAGGGTTGCGCCAGAATGTAGAACACAAAAAATAAAGTGACCTGGTATTTTTTTGTTTTATCAAATTCTGATTTTTAATAGGCGTATTGGCCCCCTGAAGGGTGGCCCCTAAAAATAGTTTTCTGTGAATATTTAAGGAAATCCTTGACCGATTTGAATGAAGCTTGGTATATAAATAAATCTACACCTTACGTCAAGCAGTAATTTGACTTAGTTTTTCTACTGTAACTTTTTTAAGATTTTATTACAATCGGTTGTAGAATCAAATTCTCTTTAAAAAATTATTCTTGTGTTTTTTAAAACAAAACAAATTACTGCTTGATGTACGTGTAGATTCACTCGATTAATTTATATACCAAACTTCATCCAAGTCGGTCAAGGGTTTCCTTATTCACAAAAAAAAACTATTTTTAGAGGCCACCTTTCAGGGGCCAGTACGCCCCTTAAAAATTGGAATTTGAGAAAACAGATTGCTTTATTTTTTATGTTCTACATTCTGGCACAATCCTGCTCATTAAAACATAAACACCCTGTATACATTTGGAACCATATTTAAAAAATATCTAACGTTAGAAATAAATGGTATTTTAAAAAGTACAAGTGACCAAAAATAAATTTCAATTTAAAAAATGACAAGAAACGACTGAACTGGAAGCCCTGCAATACATATGTTACACAAATGTTAATAATAATTACATATCATCTTTAGGTTTATCTCGCTTTAGCCTTTGATTGGCATTCCGAAACCATAACGCCACACAGTCTTTAACCTCTTTCTTGGTTATGTCTGGATGATATGTCCGTGCTACACCTGTAATGCAAATTAAAATGTCTACGTCAGATTTAAAATTACTTAATTAAAAAGACTGCAAACACAATATTGTCGTTAAAATTAACAGCCGCTCTAAATGAAGAAATAAAACCTTAAACAAGATTTTAAAAACTATAATACCTTCTATTGCTAATATAATCTTTAGAGATTTTATCTCAAAACTGCGTCGAATGCCTGTCCACGAACTAATAGCCGCCAAATTATTGGTAAATGAATGTGCCAACATCCTCCTAATAAATTCATCAGATTTTCCTCCTCGAAGTAATTTCATTTGGTGATTCTAGAACAAAGGAATAAATAATTATTTAGTAATTTTATGTCATACTTTGAAAAGTATCTTAGAACTTGTAAAAGAGTCAATTACGATAATACTCACAAAAGAATTGGAAAATTCTGCATCAGACAGCTTGTTTTCAAATTCCTTTAATTGCCCGATTTCGGCAAGTGGCAAACCTGTGACATCACCAAGAATTGCATTAGGGGGAGTAGAAGGCCTAGTGAAATTTTTTATTTTATTTTCCATTGCTGAAATTCTTGCACACTGTTGTTTTAACTTCTCTTGAATGCTTGCCAATTCCTTTATAACGGAGGTGAATCCAGTTTCGACTGCTTTGTGTATATCATTAAGCGTAGGCCGGGGGGTAGTTATTTCGTACTGAAAAATCACATTGCCTTCATTTGACTGAACTGAAAAGTAAAATAATGCTTTATATCTTCTATAACACATTAAAAATATAAAACGTTTAAAATGCACCTACTTGCTACTGGTGCATCAATAGTTTCAGATATCGATAATGTTTCTGTTGAATTGATGGGAGGCTTTGCTTGCTGTCCTGCAATAAATGGAATTAAGTTTATTAAGTTTTATATTAACGATTAGCCATATCCACATAAGCTCATCACTTTGATTAATACAAAAAATATACAATACCTTGTGCAGATTTTAATGGAGATTCTAAAGATATTGCACAGTTTTTGCTTTTATAAGGAATTTCATATAAATCAATACCAACAAATTGATCACCAAGGGCTTTTGGTTTTACTTTTCTTTGTCCCCTTCCCAAACATTCATCACTTGATGCCGATGATAGCTCTTTGATTATTCTATCGACTTTGCATCGTGCATTACTTACATCATCTGTGGACAGAATTCAATGATAGTATAAACAAAACTAAAATTACACTTTACAAATTAATTAAAAGGCAAGATTGTAGGTAAAACAACAAAAAGCCAATTTAAAAAATAAGAAAATAAATTTTTAATTTGTCTGGAATTTTTACCATAAATTTTAATAACACTGACATCATGAGACTCCCAAGAATCAGAATTAGGTACTGCAGCGAATTTTATTAAATTTGAAATATTTTTTGTTTTGTTTTTTGGTGGCCACCAGCACTTTGTCCTGGCATCATTCAACCATATTGTTGGAACTGCTTCGACCGTCGAAGATTCGTCAAAAGTTACTACAGCATAGCGAATCTGAAAAAGAGCCTGTTTTAATAAATTTTAAAATTATTGTTCCAACTTGCAGATATTCATTTACGATACCTATTCATCATTATCAATTGGTGTGTAATAATGATATTGGTTAATAATAGTTAGGTATATGCTTGTCCCATCTTCCTGTAGTAATTGCATAAAATGTTTAATAATGTTTGCAGACACAATAAGAAAATCGGACATTCCTGAATCTGCATGAAAAATTCCCAACGATCTGGAGTCTATAGTGCCAAGGTTATAGTATGCTTCTGCCTGCAGCACTTTTTTTACAATTAACTGAATTTCACTATCTCCATTATTCTTACAGATGTAATACACTCTCACTAAGGAGGCATCATCGTTTAAAATATAGAAACAGTCAGGATATTTTCTCTTAATGGTAGTCTTTGCAGTTTCTATTTTTTCATAATATTTGTCAAATTTAAAGGGACATAAAACAAAATCATCTTCACTCTTAGATGGCACTAAATTTGGAAACGGTTTGTTTTTATTGCTTCTATGCTGTTCTTGTTCAAATATTCGTTTCACCAACTGTTGCAACTGAAGTTTACCACTTTGAACACATCGCTTTAACTCCTGCATGTGATTTTCGAATGGAAAAGCACTAAAAGAATCTACTGAACCATAAATAAAAGCATCATCTGCTAGGTGAATTAGCGAATGCAAATTATATGTAATGTCTTCATCTGGGAAAAACTCTCGATAGTGTTCTATAAAATAACGAAGTAATTCTTTTGCATTGTGATTATATGTAACTCTCTGACATAAATCTGGAGTTGCTAATGTCCTTATGGCAATATGGAGACACATGAAATGATTATATTGATGTTCATTTAGAATATCTTTCATTACATAACAACCCGTATAAAGTAGAAACTGTGGCACCTACAAGGGTTAAAAATACATCAACTAAAAATTATTGTAAAATGTACTTTAACCGTTTACCTCAGTAGCCTTCCATCGATCAATACAGTAAATATCACGAGGTTTTCTTGCAAAATTGTCAGGTATATGAGGTTTTATTTTTAGTAATTTACTATTCATAAGCTCCTGTTTAAAGGCTACTAATCTAGTTCCCATTTTACCTTTTATTAATAAAGAAATATATTTTCTACAAATGCCCAACAATACTAAATGCATGTAATCCAGTGGTACGTTTTTCACCATATCAAAATATTCCAACTTTTCTAAAGGAGAAGTTCCTTTATGGTAATCTTCATCTAATTTAAGGCGAAATTCATTATCATTTCTTAATTTACAGTTAAGATTAGGGAAACTCATTGATTTATTACCAAAAGTACCTTCGACGTAACATTTGTTGCAACCATGCGACGAGTTATGTCCTTTAACCGATAGTACAAATGCTTTTGCTGGTGCATCGCATATCAAATTTAGTATCTTAACTTTAAACTGTTTACCGCCATACTCAAAACCAACATTATGCAAGTACTGCAATTCCGTAACACAACTATTTAAGTACTCGTCAACATTATTTGGTTTACCACTGCCGTAATATGTCCCAATTACAAATGGTACTTTTAAATATGAAAGGTTGCTATTTAATAAAGCCATTACTGGCCAAAATGCTGCATTTGAACTCGAAGATAATGGCAAACCATCAACGTTCAAACTTAGTTCAAACATTTCTGGTAGGTGTTCGCTTTTTACATTATTTTCTTGTAACAAATATTTGATGCCTCTTTCTACTCCTACATGACTATACAGACCTGGGGCAACTTCAATTGTAGAACATGTATTAAGTAAACTTTTACTACATTTAGGAACATCCATATTTTCCTCTCTTAAAATTAATAGTAATGCATTTAAGTGTGCATGCGGTATATGACATGTGACTGCCCAATTGGCTAATTTTTCACTGACTAGCAAAGGTGATGCTTCATAGCATATAAATTCTTCTTTATAATAATTAGTGGGATTATTAGCAGAGCTAGATGTAATAACAAATTCTGCATCTTCAAGTTGATTAAAATCAGTTGGTAATTCATTTGTAACTGTGACGGAGGATATGTGAGTATCTGTAAAATTAAACCACCTTTATTTGGCACGTATTACGAGTACCTATATATAAATAATAGTTATTTATGCACCAAGGGAGTAAAGTGAGTGTTTTAGTGCAGTACAGTTCATGCAAGGTACTAAAACACACTTTACTCCCGCGGTACAAACATTTTTTGCACAAAAGGGCACAACTTTTACCTAACAATAATAACTGGTTTCAAAGCTTTTGTAATTTACTGCTAATTTAACTAGTTATCCTTGCATTAGTTGTTTGCAATTGTTTTATTTAATTCAGTTTGAAGTTTAGATTGTTCAACAAAGTTGTAGTTTCCATGATGACGGGAATCAACGCTCGTTTTACACCCTGTTTTGAGGAAGTAAACTATTGTTTTATTCCCGTTCGTGCAAAAAATAAATTAATTGAACCTCTTATAGTAAATTTCTCTTACGTTTTGTTTGCCGGTTTGATGTATTTACATCGCTGTTTTGAGATTGAACATCAGAAATTGTAGTTAAGTTATTCCCAAGTTTAGATGCGGTGGCTTCAAACTTTTGTTTTAAAATGGATGCTTTTATTAATTGCTGCTTTTTTATTTTCCGCCTTAGATGACGTTTAGAGATAACTTTGAACTGTTTGGATTATTGAAACAAAATAAGTACATATTAATTACACTTTTGGTAAAACCTAGTCAATAGCTGTTAATTAATCAGTAGAGGGTGCAAATTTTAGCTAAGATTTATAGTCTCAAAAGTTCTGATGGGACTTACATCATCTTCCCACGACCTGGCTGGAGCAGCTGTCCCAGGCTCGTCGGCTCCTTCTTGACTGTTCATTTTTCTTTGTTATAAAAAATAAAAGTAGATTAATATATATTATTTCATTATATGAATAAAACAGGCTTTAGAATGTAACGAACTAATAAAGTGTGTTTACTTGTTTTATGGTGCATCTACAGTATTTACCATCAGTCACCTGACAAAATACGGTTGATACACACCCTCGAGTTGTATTTAAACATATTCGCACCTTATTTCATTATATTTTAAGCAGTGGCATTAACTAAAGTAAGGTTAAGATGTTAGATAAAGTATCCTTTACAAGTTTCAAACTGCTTTAAAGTAAACGTGTTTCATAAATACCCCAGCTATTAATACTTACGTTTAATTTTTATTTTCACTAGTTAAACTCACACAAACGAAACCATCAAAAATGCGCACTAAACAAAACAACTCAAGATGGCGAGCAGAGCAGGCGAGGTGGCGAGGTTGTTTCTTGTTTGTGGGTACAGAACGTGCAACAAAAAGAGATGTTAACACGCATGCGTAAATAACGTCGTAGTTAACATTTCATACGTTGCGCGGCGTTTTGAGCATTCTTTTACTGCGATACGTTTTATAAATGTTTAAAAATCGACTGGCAAAAAATATTTCCAGGTACTAAATAAAAATGAAAACTAATCATTTTAAAATTAATTCTCGAAAAAGTGTTCCGTGTTTAATGATTTATAAACACTTCTAATGCGTTTCGGGAAAACGCCTTTTTGTGTCAACTGGGTAGCAAAAAAAAAAACGTTTTAAAATTGTTTTGTTCTGCCTGGGTCATAATCAGCTAGCTTAATAGAAATTTTCCTATCACATTGTGGCCTATGCATCTTAATGCTATTGCTACTTTCTCCTTCTGTTTGACAATTTTGTTCCCTAATCTCATCCGACCTATCGCAACTGGTTTTAACATCTGTCTGTGTTTCTATATGTAGGTACTTTTTAGGATTTTGTGACTGACAGTGTTTGTAAGTAGCACGTTTGCTGGAGCTTGGTTCAACTTCACAGTCCTTAATCTTTTTTATAAATTTTCTATTACGTATAAGAGTTGAACCACCCTCCAACATAATTTTATATGACCTGATGCCTACCTTTTCACACACTTTTCCTTTTTGCCAGTTCCCCTTTGGTACAGCTTGCACCAAAACAGAACAATTGTCTTGCAACTCAGGTAATTGTGAAACACCTCTTTTGTCAAAATCATGTTTCTGTTTACTCTGAGACTTATCGATAAATTTATCAAATGTCTGTGTATTATATGCTTTAGGTTCGAAATGAAAATTTGTTTGAGGAAGTGTGCTTCGTAAATTACGACTCATTAAAACATTGGCAGGAGAATGTTTCCCATCTATAGGTGTATTGCGCAAGTCTAATAATGCTAGATATGGATCTTTTTGATCAATAACGCATTTTTTTAAAATGTTTTTAACAGTTTGAACAGTACGCTCAACCTGACCGTTTGACTGTTGATATCTGGGTGATGATTTTACATGTTCAAAATCCCATTCTTTAGCAAACTGTTTAAATTCATAACTAGAGAATTCTGGTCCATTGTCTGAGCATACTATTCTCGGTATCCCAAAACGAGTAAATATAGATTTCAGTTTTATTATGATATTATGGCTTGTCAAATTATTATTTAGATGTGCAACTTCTACATACTTAGAATAGTAATCTATGACTAATAAGTATGCCGCATTGTTAAGGTGGAATATGTCGCACCCAACTTTATAGAATGGTACTTTTATGATTTCATGAGGTACCATAGGTTCAGGCTTTTGTGAATTACTCTGATTTAGACAAATGTGGCATGACAAAATCATATCTTGTATACATTTTGACATTCCCGGCCAGTAAAATGATAAATTTGCTTTAGATACTGTTTTGCTGATGCCCATATGGCCATAGTGTAGCTTTTCCAGTATTTCTTTTCTGCATGTTTTTGGTACAATTAACTTTTGACTCTTATACACTAGTTCATCTATTGTAGTTAATTCATGTTTAAATTTGTAATAGAATTTAACATTTTCAGGTAGAGCTTTTAATTTATGTGGCCAGCCATTATTTATATAAAATTTCAACTGCACCAAATCATCGTCTAAATTTGTGTGCTCTCTCAGGTAATTTCGTTTCTCTGCTGAAACATTTAAATACATTGAAACCAAGCAGACTTGAGCCTCGGCTTCAATATCTAAATTTTCATCAAAGACTTTATCTTTAATAAACGCTCTCGACAGAGTGTCGGCCAGAACCAATTCTTTGCCTGGTTTAAAAACTAATGTAAAATCATATTTACGTAGCTGAATTAGAATTTTTTGTAACCTAGGTGGACATACGTTTACAGGTTTTTTTATAATTTGTAAGAGTGGTCTGTGATCAGTTTCCACAACGAAGTGTTGACCAAAGACATACTGTTTAAATTTTTCGATGCCAAACCAGATCGCCAGTAACTCTTTTTCTATCTGGGCGTACCGGGTTTGGGCATCTGTAAATGCTCTAGATGAGTGAGCACACGGCCGCCCTTCCTGTAGGAGAACCGCGCCCATACCATTTTTCGAGGCGTCTACTGAAACAATGGCAGGTTTACCAATATCGAAAAACTTTAAACAAGGACTTTTACATATTGCCAACTTTAGATTATTAAAAGCCTCTTCCTTTTTTTCATCCCAAGTAAAAACTATATCTTTCTTTAATGATACCCTAAGAGGTGCTGTTTTTTCAGACAAATTATTTATAAATTTACCTAGATAGGTCACCATCCCTAAAAACCTTTGAATGTCCTCATTATTTTCTGGTCTTTGCATTTTTATGATTGCTCTTATTTTTGAGTCATCTGCTTCTAGACCGCGACTTGAAATCTTATGACCCATATATTCTACTTCATTCGCTAAGAATTTACATTTTCCTTTGTTTAGCCGCAAATTACATTCTGCAGCTGTACTTAATACTTTCATTAAGTGTAAGTTGTGCTCTTTTTTTGTCTTGCCTGACACTATTATATCATCGATATAGACATTAACGCCCGGTAAATTCCCAAAAATATCAGTCATGCGTTCCTGAAAGACTTCAGGTGCACTAGCAAGCCCGTACGGTAACCTTAGAAACCGGTACCTCCCAAAAGGAGTTCCGAAAGTACATATTTTTGAGCTATATTCGTCTAACTGAATTTGAAGGAATCCTTGAGTTGCGTCTAATGTGCTAAAGTATTGAGCACCTGATAGTTTAACTGTTAGTTCCTCTAACGTGGGTATTTGAAAGTAATGTCTTTTTAGTGCTTTATTGAGATCAGAAGGTTCTAAACATAGTCTCAGTTGTCCATTCGGCTTTCGAACAACAACAATTGCATTCACCCAGTCAGCACTCCCTTCTGCTCTAGCTATAATTTTGTCTCTTTCTAACCGATCTAACGTTTCCTTGAGCCTATCTCTTATAGCAAATGGTATTTTTCGTACTGGCTGAACTACAGGTTCAACATTACTTTTTAGTTCTATGTGATATGGTTTATCTAGACAACCTATTCCTTTGAACAGAAACTCAAATTGCCCTAGTATTTTATTAATATCAGTATCTATTTGACTCTGCTCTAATATTTTATTCATTTTACCTTGTGTGTTAACTACACTATCATTTTCTAAGCTCATTGATTTTATATCAGCTATTGCAGTGCTATTTTGTATAGTATTTGCTTTTGAAACTAACCCTAACATTACACATGCCTTAAGCCCCAATAATGGAGAATTGTTTACGTCGACCACACAAAATAAGAGCTCCTCATTTTTGTTTTTATATTTACATTTTAGAATACATTGTCCTATTACAGGAATTTGTTCTTGTGTATAAGAGCGAAGTTTTATACTTGTGCCAACAATTTCATCAAAATTGAAATTAATTGATTTTAAATCACTTACTGTTATGATATTTGTCATTGCACCAGTGTCCAGTTTAAAATGAACAGGATAGCCGTTTATTTCTAAAGCCGTGAACCATGATTCCTCAGTCTTTGAGCTATCGCAGCCATCTATTGTACCTATATAAAGAAAATCCTCTATACTAGAATGTTTGCGGTAGTGCATTTTTCCTTATAAAAATTGTCGTTATAATGTATAACGTTAGTTTTTGGTAAAATTTGTACCGTATACCGAATTAAATTACACTATTTCCAGAAATAACGGAGCTAATCAGAATTTAGTTCTTATGACTCGCGCATGTGCATACCATCCCTGTGTCAGCGCACAGCTGATTGCGTAAGCTAACCTAACCTATTCTGTTGCTGATTGCCGTGCAGTATTCATAGAATCTGAGGTTAAAAACACAGTTATTGTTAAAAATGCAGAATTCGCTGGAAAATTTCACAAAAGTGACATTAATTGACGCTGAATCTGAAACGTCTTATGTGATCAGATTGTGCAAATTTTCTGCATGCTTCTCTCTTCTCTGTCATCTTGTTGGTTTCACCAAATGTCAACATACACCTGTCAAATATAACGTTTAATTGTCGGCGCTAACCGCAAACGCTACAGCACGCGTTTAGGTTAAGTTACGTTATACGCAAGAAAATGGCCGTATAACGTAACGGAAAATACGATCCCGCAAACTCTCTATTATTCTCATTATTAACTAAATTAACATTTCTAACATTTTAAGAATTATGTGATTTTACTTTATTTATGCAAGCGAAAGCAAAATGAATCATATTACCGCACTTGTTGCACTGTTTGCCATAGGCAGGGCACTTTCCGTAGTCATGTTGATACGTACATTTCTGGCAGCGCCTTACATGTGTGCTCGCCCCGGGTTGTTGACCCGCTTTCTTACCCCTGTTGCCTGCGACATTGCCTCTGTGTTTGTTTGGCTGTGCTCCCTGTCGATGTCGACCTCCTTTCGTGTAGCTCGCCTTTGTTTTGTCCACGAAATCCACACTCTTTGGTTCAGCTGCATCGTTGATTCTGCGGTTGTGGTCCTTGGCGTTTTCTGTATTTATACAAATTTTAACGACTTCATCCAGTGATTCCTTATCTTCCTGTAGTAGTTTTTCACGTAGTGATGACGATTTTAGTCCACATATTAAAATATCTTTTGTCAAGCTTTCCTATAAATTCTCTAATTTACACGATAGTGACAAGTTTTTTAGTTCTATAATATACTGTTCGATAGTTTGACCCTCTTTTTGTTTACATGTTAGTAATTTATGCCTGTTATAAGCCAAGTTAGTTTTCGGTTCAAAATGTTTATCGAATTTAGATAACAGAGGTTGTAACTTATCTTGCTCCTCGTCAAGGAATTTAAAGGTGTTGAATATCCTCATGCCCTCGTCTCCAATGAGTGTCAGCAGTTGTGCACATTGTGTTGCTTCTGCTTTTTTAACAATTTCGGTTGCTTGTAAATAGGTTAGGAACCTTTGTTTCCAGAATTTCCAATTCTCAGCCATATTTCCTGACATGATCATTGGCGGAATTCCTCGGAAATCCATATTACTGTTTTATACAGCTGTTTATGTGACTCGCAATGATTATTATAATCTACTTTTACGGTTTTATACACTTGCACGTGGTTCGCAATTTTTAACCGTTTGACTGCGCCATGTTGTAATATGTGAACGCTACGAAGGCCAAGTTACGAATGCTTTATTAACTACAAACCTATTCATACATTGCTATCTCAATACAACTATGTACGATGTGTTGTCTAACCTACCACAGGGCTAACTAGAAGCAGAAAGGGCTAACTAGAAGCAGTAGCAGTAGCCAGAAATAAATGGTTGGACATAGCTGCAGACAAAGAAAGATTGAATAGGATGAACGAGGCCTTGCAGGCCCGTCAACCGAGATAGTTACAGGCTAATAATAATAATCAGTGGTAATTTTTTTTGTAAGAAATTAACTTTATCCAGAAATTGATTTAAATCTAGAGCACTTTTGGTATTTTACTTTTTGCTCAAAAAACAGCTGAAGTGTTGCATCGTTTATTACACGATAAAACGGGATTACGACAATATTGGGTAATTACAAGCCCAGCCCGCCCGGAATGGTTGTAAAAAAAAAAGTTTTCTGGCAGCTAGTCGAGAGGGCGTAGGTTGTTTCGGGATTGTCCATTACACCAGGCAGGGCTCGATAACTTAGGGGTGAAATGCCTGAGCGCCACTACTTTTCGAATAATAATACTGAGTGTTTTCTTAAAAGTGGGAAAAGAAAATCATCCGTAGGTGTGTTGTTGATACTGCTGCAGCGACTTCCTTCCTTGGGCTGTTCCGGATGGAACTTACCTTAAGTGATGTCCTACAGCTAGAATCTTTTACACCTAAATACAGGAAAGAACGCATGCAACAACCGTCAAATCCAAGAAAACATAGAATAATTAAAATTCAAACACGAAATTATTATGTACAATGATCATATCTGATTTAATTACACGAGTTCGAAGTCCTACATGACGTCATGGTGTTTTACAAACTGCTAAATATGCTCATTCGGTAATCTTAATTCAGCTATTTACAGAATTATGAATTTGTGAAATAATACTGACTATTTTGTCGTTACCTGAACGCTATATGAGGTAAACGTGCATCACTTAATTTGCTTCCGCGACACTATTTCACTTAGCAAAAATAATTGCCGTCTACGTTAATATAAATTTTACACATTACCTTCTAAGATCCTTGCTGCGGCTTGAGTTGCTTGATGTCCCTCCGGACTCGCGCTTGGACGAGTCACTGCAGTGAATCCGGGAGTTTGAAAAAATGGGCTGCGGCAAGCGGGGTCGCCGTAACTGCTTGGAGAATCCGGGAGAAAAACTCGATCACGGCATCCAAACGATGTGCGATAACTTGGTCTTCGTATCTGGTCTCTTGTGCAGGAAAATTCCGAAGTGCCGATATAACGAGACGAAAATCCGGTAAGCACTCCTGGTTAAATGACTCAAATCAATCCGGTTCCGTAAATTAAATTTTGCAGAGCGGATTGAGACGATATCTCCGGAAATTATAACCGTCGTGGTCTATACATGCACAGAACTTGGCACCAAGCTACACGGCTTGCTTCCATGCAACAACTGAAGGAACTATCTCTGGCCGAAAAATATGCAAGACCATTTTTAAATGATCTGAAGGTGTTGTAGTGCGGAGACAATTCTGATTGTTTGCAACTTTTGGCTTAAAATGGAGCATGCGATTAATTCGGCAATGGGATTGTCTGAGGCGCTGCTGGGGAGATAGGATGACTGATTTGTGCAAAAAGAGTTTACTGCTGAACGCGTGTTAGTTTCATGCTCATTTGTCAATGTTAAAATGACTTACGACCTTTTTAATGGCCTAGCGAGCGTTTTGATTGACATCTTAAAATTATCTGCTCAATGAAATAACTTACTGTCTTTTGACTGATTTATGAGGCAACAGCTGGTCGTTATGGGAACTGAATGAACTGCAGCTGCAAGCTGTACACCTGTGTGCTTGTCAGTTTGAGTAATTTATGAGAGCGATTGATTGAACACTTGTAACGGAACATATGCTGCAAAAGTTGAAATTCATCTAACACATAATAGTATTATAGATTTGTCTTTGCACCAGTTGTATTCTAGTTTCTCTGTTTTGTGGAGTTTGTGTCTTTCCTTGTTCCTATTATGTTTAGTTTCCTGTTCACTTAGCTTTAGGTTTTATTAAAGAACTTGCCACTTCAAGTTATAACTGAGGAAATTAATAAAACTTCCAGAAAAATGGTGATTCATATCCCTGCATCAAGTGTAGTGGCCCCGCAACTGTCACGTCTGACTTTAACAAGTGCACATGCTGGAAGTGTCACCAGCAGTTTAGGCTGCCATATGAGGTATTTATCAAAGAGGGATTGATCGTAGATTACATAAATATGTGTAAGTATATAAAAACTCTTATTGGACAGCTTTAGTTGCGAGCTACTTTCAGTTGAAGAGAAGCAAAACGTCGAGGATGCACATCGGGCTCTCGAGTTGTGCCGATCCATATTGAGCCCTTCCCACCAGCTGTTCCCCAATATTCACCTGATGCTCATGAAGTATTTTCTAGCGCACGGTAAGTTAGTCCAAAAAGAAACTATGTGCTAATAGACACGTGGTTATATTGCAAACAGAATCCCATTTTCATCATGACAGAACAAGATTTTCGATTATACATACATACATACATATCTTATATTGCATTTATAATATGCTCACAGCAATTCTGGTTACATAACTAAGACCAAAATTAAATAAAGCTTCAAGTAGGCATAGAATTGATATTTTGTTTATTGCAACTTTAAAGTAATTGTTATACACTAATAAATGCACAAGATATGATTAGCAGTAGCTATAATTTGATTGACAGAGGTTGGCATTAGATTAAAGCAGTATCGAAAGGGTTATGTTTAAATTACATTTTATAAAATGTGCATGTTAAGTCGAAACACTAATGTGAATTTAATATAATACAGAGATTTTTGAGCGTTGCGAAAATTATATGAAGCGTTACTGTTGAAAATTGTATTGCCAACAACCTGTAACGCAGCTGATGGGTAAAGAAACTGTGCAAAGCGAAGCAAAGGTAACCTGCTAAAGAACAGACAAATGTGCAGTGCCAATCAAACTCGTGAAAACGGTGCAATTAAAATCAAAGTGGTTAAAAGCAGAGATTTAATTAAGTTACAAAGTGCTACGATTGACAATTATTGAAAAACAGTTTAGTTTCTAAGTAAAATAATTTTATCAAATCTTACTTCCGGAACAATTGATGTATTAGTTGCTAGGTAACCTGATGTTCAATTATTATTGTTGTCAACCCAAGCCATTAAAAATTGAGCTGTGTAAAAAGTTAGGCTCCCAGAATATTGTAAATTTTCAAATATAAAAGTCGAAAAGTTTTTAATATTCGGTGTGCAGAGCATCTGGTGTTGATAATGGGACGTATAAACATAAAAATAGTCCGGGCGTGTTTTTCAACTAACTAGATCCTGTAATGCTCCTGTTTTTTGTGCATATAATGATACTGACTATCTGTGAATACTTCGTCAATCTGGAACTACATACATTTTAAATTATCTTTAATCAAACGGATCATCCTGTATTATGTTTAGTCATAATAACTGTCAATTTATAACGTATCAATACTATAACTTCCATCACTATTCATTGACACAGTATGTTGTTGTAATACAAACAATTTGGCTCATTACAGGCAATTTGAGCGTTTATACTGAATACGCCAAAATGTTCGAGGAATATGTCATCAAGAGACACGGCAAAAATTCTTTCAGACATGCCATTATGAACTATAGGACATTGTTTAATGTAGTACAAGCACTTACAAAACGCAACTGGAGCATTACTGATGCCCATTTCAGGTAAGCCATGTGGCAATATACTGTGTTTTGCAAAATATGTTGCTACATTACATATTTGAACATTATTTTTCAGTGTAGTGGTGCAGGAGTTGAAAAGCTGCATAAATGAAATTGAAAAAATGTTTGAAATGCATCACCCCATGTTTTTACCACGCATACAGAAAATGCAAGAAATTATTTCAGCATTGCAGCTGGAACCAACTCACTTATCATGGATTTGCGGTAAATGTCAAAGAATTCGACTTGATTGCCACTGCAGTTCCTCAGAATCTAATGGTGACTGCAATGAATAAGGTTTTTTATTAGTATAAAATAATTTGTATCACATGTTGTTTATGTTCATTGTTCGTTTATGGTTCAAGTTTTTTTTACGTTATATAATTAGCAAAAGCACATGTTTCAGTTAGAATATGGAGCATTAAATATTCATTATGTTATGTAAACTACAAGCAACATTGTTGATTGCGTGTACTAAATGTATATGTTAACATTCCAAAGATCTTGATGGTGTGAATACTTCGGTTGTAGTGCAAATTGTTACTGCGTTATTTGTTTTCAAACTGTGTTAATTTAGTAAAGTGTGAATACTCTAAGGAATACGATCTTAATGGTGTGAATACGTCAGTTATAATTATAAGCTATAAACAAAATCGTATTTGTCATTTCAAGTTGTGTTAATTCAAGACAATATTCAAATTATACAACTTTTTTTTTTTACATGTAAACGTAAGTACAGGTAGCTGTCGAATTGTGTTAATATACCAAAGAATATGTTCTTGAAAGTGCGAATACTTCAGTTATAGCAAAATGTTGCTGTTCAGACTGTGTGTAACATATCTGTGATGTGAATACTGGTTAGAGGCAAAATGTTAATACTTTTAATTATTTTTGTGTTCATTCAATAAAGTGTTCAAAATGTTCAACATTGTTTTTAAATTAACATAAAACCTAAGATAAAGGATAATCTTAAATGTTTGTATTGATAGGACCTACAAAAAAAAAATAAGTAGCAACCCTAGAACAATGACGCCTCATCCCATTTCAAACCACCCGTTTGAGAAGCCATTATCTTATTGTAGCAATTCTTCGACTTCTTGAAGCAATTTGCATACTCGCATTTTACAAGGCCTTCTGACGGCATCCACAATCTTTTCCTTCAAAGTCAATTTTTGTGACGGCCAGAATTTGCAGGGAGCCATGTGAAAGCTGTACGAAGGCTAAAAGGCTGTAGTAATGAGCTGTTTGGCCCACTGCATCTCTCAGTCTCTTCAAAACCCTCAGGTAGTGTTCCTTGTTCACAGTTTTACCTTATGGAGCATGCTTATGATGATCAACAGCGTTGTGTTTAAAAAACCAGGTAAGCTCAATTCTGGTTGAGCCATTAGTTCATCGCAGGACTACAACTTGCAGATCACAAAGTTGAAATGAGCTAGTTGGGAGTATGATATCGAAGCGTTTATTTAATTTTTTATAGCCAACACAGATCTATGATATGAAAAGTAGATTACGTACCTACATAATTTTTGCAAATAAAAACGATTTTAAAAAACTTTTGTTTAAACTAATGCAATATGTTCCTTATATTGTAATGGTCTTAGGCCCACGACTCGATTCTGCTAGCAGTGCAAATTAATGAACATTTCAATAAGCACAGAGTCGGGGTGTTGTAATAACTGCAATGCTAAACTTAAATTTCAAATAACAAATGCATTGGTAAAGAGATGGCAGTAATAATAAAGTAATTAAGTAAGGAACGCAAATGGCAAGTTTGTTTTTCACAGGGGTTGAAGTTGATTTGCAAATAAATTCAATAATAAGTTTGTGCATAATAAATAGCCGAACCGATCGAAATTAATAATCCCAAAAAGGTGCAAGTAAAAGAAGCGTAGTTTCAATAAAGCTAGTCAGTGAAATTTGTGAGGATTCTAAAAAGGTAAAGAAGCCAAAATAAAATAACAGTACACTGCAAAAGAGCAATCTGAAAAAGCAGGCAGATGGACATGAGAAGGCAATTAGAAAAGCAGGCAACAGGATATGAAGAAAGCAGTTGAGAAGCAAGGAACTCATAAAATAATCAGTGAATTTAACGTGAGTGAAGAAGCAGAGCAAATAATAAAACGTGTTGGTGTGGTAGCGCAAAGAGACGATTTTTAAATATTAGAAACATACAATGAATTTAGATTTAAAACTGTTATCAAACTCTTTTCTAGAATGTATTTAAATTAACCAAAACTTATCTCCGTTTATATTGTAATCATAGCAATAGTTTCTATTTTGTTTTAATAACGGGAGAGAACAAATGAAAATAAATTAAGATTTGACAGTGTTAGATTTGTGCTCCACTTTAATCACAATTTTTAATTAATAAACGGGCATTTTATACAATAAAAAGTATACCATTTTATTCTGCTCGTGTGCTTCTCCGAGGATCCAGCAGCCGTTCCAGTTTGAGATTTCGACAACTGCGTCCAACCAAAATAAGGATCCAGAGCTAGGCTTCTGCACAGTGATACATAGGACAGGACTGCAGGAGTGCTACCGGCAGCTTCAACAGCGAGGAAAGCCGTTCCAGAGCCAGATACACCCCAGGTACTCATCTCCGAGCCCATCAGAAGCCGCAGAATTGAGGTAGGAAAAATTTACCTAAAATATAAGAGTGAGCGGTCGGATTTCGACGTGCTGAAGAAGATACGAGCGTTTCTATGGCCACAGCGAAGGTGCAGTTCGAAAAATAAGCAGTTTTCCAAATTTGAGGTTATGCGAAGGTAAAAACAAATGCGAGCTCGAGTCGGCGTCCCTTCTGACGTCACGAAATAAATTAGTGCCTGGAACAAAAGCTGATAATTAACGCCAAAGCGCGAAAATTTGAATAAATATCTTTTCGAATGTTCATAATTTCACTCTTGTTTAACGTCAACAACGCAGACTTGCACCCACGAACCATTTTGTAGGTTTTTTGACCGTATTGCAAACATTTAGCTACAGAGCAATGGAACTAAATGCAGTGAACCGAGCCGTATCAGAAAATTTGCAATTTCTCAATCAACTAGGAACCCACCTGAGTTAAGAAGTTTGTTGTTGTACTTGAGCTAGCGTTTTATTATACTTAATTGAAGGAAAATAAAATATTAAAAGGGCATACAACCATTTATTTAGGGCAGTAAATAAGTACAGCTCACATTTTAAGCAGCCTTCTTCTTCTTCTTCTTCGTTCCTTTCATTCCGTTCGGAATATAGGGCGTCTTCAAGACGTTTCTCTGACTGGTAAGTCCGTAGTATAAGGTAGTCAGTCTTATACTACAACTGTCCACACATATTTTACACTACTCACTATTATTCACTTTATTTTAGTTTGGCGAGTTGAGTCCATTTTGTTCTTGTTGGCTGCATAAAGATTGAACGAAATTTTTCCATCTGTTTTTGTTTTGGGCTAGTTCTTTCACTTGGTTCCATGTTGTATTTATTGCTTTTACTTCCTTAAGTACATTTCTTCTCCAAGTTTGAGCTGGTCTGCCTCTCTTTCTTTTTCCCTTAACATTATATTCAAGGGCTTGACGGGCTATATTTGAGCGTGGTTTTCTTAATGTAAGCAGCCTAATAAATTGATAACAGGCAAAAGTTCCATCACAGTAAAATATTAAATCAGTGAATTGTGCATATTGGATTTTGCTCTAACTTACAATTTAATTAATTAAATAATAATATTAGAGACTCATATAGAGCATTCCATACCACTTTATTTAAATAGATCTTGTCGAGAGCTTTAAAACCATACCATGAACAGTGGTTTTGCACTCACGGTTGTTCAGATAAACCGCGATATTGTCAAAAGTGTTTATTGGTTTGCAAGAGAACAATTCGTAAAATATTCAATTCAAACCTTTTCCAATAAGAGGTTTAATTTTAAATTGCACAGCATTTTTTAACTGTTACACATAAAGCTGTGGTTTCTTGACAGCTGGCAAGTGAAAACTATGCAATTTAAAAAAAGGAACAATATACGCTACAACACAGACAAGTAGTGAAAGTTGGCTATAATATTGTGAACGCTTTGCAGAGACGTATTACTTCAAAACGGAGGCATCAATTGGCTGCCTAGATACTTAACACCACCTCTTTGGTGCGATGTGAAGAACAAAGTCCACACCAATAATCCACAAGCCTTCAAAGACATTGTTCGACCTGTCCACGGAATAGAGCCACAATTATACGAAAACATATTGCAGAACTTCCTCAAAGGATGACCATTTGTCACATAAGCAGTGATGGGCATTTACAAAATATGTTCCACATGTAATCGTAGGGTTTGTACACACTTGTGCGTGATATATGCTTCTTACAATTATAGCGCTGTAATATAATTACTTTAGGAATGATGATTCTGTTCATTGTTGGCAATTATAAATACAAATTCTTTCAAGTTAGTTTTCAAGCACAATCTAGTCATGTCTAGTAAAGCATTCGATATCGCCTTTACAAAATCCTGCATAGTGGTTTTTTTTAACCTACATAAGTTTTATTTACTAGAAAGCATCATTTCTGTATTGACTTTGAATTTCTAATTTCAAACATTTTTGTCTCTGAGCATTTTGAGCGAGTACGCCTCTGGGTGCCTATTACATACGTCGCATGATTCATATTGAATTTAAATATTGTTACGATTTCATGACGCATTTATTCGATCTGAAGGTCTACGCTACTCAATTTGTGACAAAGCAGCAGGCCCGGACGACATATCTGCCGAGGTCATCAAGCTTTTAGGACAACAGGGAGTCGGCCTTTTACATAAAATTTGCACGAAAATATGGAATTCTGGAGAGTGGCCGAAAGAGTGGTGCCAATCAATTTTCATCGCTGTACAGGGTGACCCATATTCGATTATATTACGGGGTATCTCACTTACGAGTAAAGATAGAGAGTTGCGGTTTTCGCAATACTTTGCTACTTTTTTGTGAAAAGAAAGATGGTATAAACAAAATTTTCATAGCCCTCTTCGTTTTTGAGATACAGGGCGAAAATAAAAATATTGCATTTTGGGACCCCCCTCGTATCTCCGTTATCCTTTAACATATCTCAAAGCTAAAAACTGACACTTTTACAGTTTTTTACTTAGAATCCAGTGGCTTAGTCAGATTTTTGCTGTGAGCTGTAAATTTTTAGCTATAAATCAAACCTACGTTTTTTTAACGGGACACCCGGTATATTTTTCTTTCGTTTGATTGGAAATTTTATAAGCTTTACAAAAATATACACAGTGTTCCGTTAAAGAAACATGAGTTTGATTTATAGCTAAAAATTGACAGCTCACAGCAAAAATCTGACTACGCCACTAAATTCTACGTAAAAAACTGTATAAGAGCCAGATTTTAACTTTGCGATATGTTAAAGGATAACGGAGATACGAGGGGGGTCCCAAAATGCAATATTTTCAATTTCGCCCTGTATCTCAGAAACAAAGTGGGTTATGAACATTTTTCACAAAAAAGTAGCACAGTATTGCAAAAACCGCAACTCTCTATCTTTACTCGTAAGTGAGATACCCCGTAATATCATCGAAAATGGGACAACCTGTACATAAAAAGGGTTCTACGACAGATTTCAATAATTATTGTCTTATTGCGTGGATAAGCCACGCTAGTAAAGTTCTTCTACACATCTTGAATGAACGTTTAAAAAATTATCTATCTTTTCAAATCTCAGAAGCACAAACAGGTTTCATCAAAGAAAAAGGTACACGGGAGCAAATACTTAATGTACGACAGCTAACTGAAAAAACACGAGAATACAACGAACCTATGTATCTTTGTTTTGTAGATTATCAGCGTGCCTTTGATTCTGTTAACTGGTCCAAATTGTGGGAAGTTCTGAGATACATGGGAGTTCCAGCACATCTTATTCACCTTATCGTACAACTCTATGCCAACAGCACTGCAAAGGTGAAGGTAGATAAAATGATTTGCAAGCCTTTTAATGTACGCGCAGGTGTTCGTCAGGGATGCATACTCTCCCCACTAATGTTTAACGTATACGGTGAATACATCATTAGACGTGTACTTGATTATTATCAGGGAGGTATAGCTATAAACGGAAAACAAATCATGAATTTGAGGTATGCCAATGAAACCGTCATTTTAGCAAAAGACGCAACAGAGCTGGAATACATCATGGGCCGATTACAACACCAAAGTGAACAACTAGGTCTATATAGTAACCAGTCTAAGACAAAAGTGATGATTATTGGCAGAGCTAATAATAATCAGCTCGACATTCAACAAGTATTTGGCTGTGAAGTCGTTCAAAAATACATATATATATATATCTACCTTGGCTCTATTATTACGAACGTAGGTAGCTGTGAACCTGAAATTTAGAGAAGGATTGAAATTGCCAGAAATGCGGTTATAAAGCTCATAAAAATATGGAAAGATCGAGATATAACCAAGGCTACCAAACTGCGTCTCCTTCATTCCTTAGTGTTTTCTATCTTATTATACGCTGCCGAAACATGGCCCTTAAAATGAAAAATCGTAAGAAAATAGATGCGTTTGAGATGTGCTACCGCAGGATTCTCCGCATATCATGGACAAAGCGACGAACAAACGTTTCCATCTTAGACGAATTAGGTGTCCAGAAACGAATTCATGATACAATTCACCAACGAATTCTTTCATACTTCGGGCATGTAGCACGACGCAGCTCAGATCTAGAACTTCTAATGGCACGACGATGGACTGACATAATAAAAGAAATTACTGGTAGCCAGGTCCACGAAGCAACCCATGCAGCAATGGAGAGAAAACAATGGAGGACGATGATATCAGAGGCAGTCACCACAACCCTATACGGTACCGTACGGATTGAAAAGGAGGACTCAGTTCGTATTTCGCGCACTGGTGCCAGGCCTACTTCTTGGCCTTGCAGCGCAAAGTTTTATAAGCTCGAATTTTGCCGGGGTCGGTAGCTCAGTGGTAAGCATTGTGACTACTGATCTAAGGGTCGCGAGTTCGATTCCCGGTCCCGGTGGCATATACGTAATCTGCAGACGCATAAGGTATAACCCATCACATCGTTTTTTTCGAAGTCGTACGGCCAATCAAAACAGAAGTAAACTACAGACGTTGAATTATAATGCGTCTGCACTTTACGCAAGCACCGTGGCCACTACGAGTATTATTTCTTATTCACTGTATCTTGAGTTGATAAATACAGACTATTATTATTAGTATTGTGTTTTTTCTTGATATGTTCGGTTTATTTCAATTAAACGAAAGATATTTGGTCAGATGTAATTAGATTCTATTATTTAATTTTTATATAAGAATTTTCTCACGTTATTACACGTTTGTAATATGACTGATTTTCGACCAAATTTCGAGCTACCAGCAATCACTATGCAAAACAATAATGTGTACAACACGTATGAAAACTACTTTTTTTACTAATTTGCTTGATAAACTCGGGTTTCGTCCTCGTTAATAAAGCTGCAAATTCGTGAAAAAAGTATGACTTTCATAATTAGTTGTATAACATAGGTACTATTGTACAACTGTCATTAAAAATCAGCAAGATCATTTTTATGGACCAAACGTAACTTTTATTAATTTGATTATAATATAGAAAGCCGTGGTAGACGTTTTTCAAAATAATCATGTTAGTTTTGACATTTGATTAGAATACAGAAAGCCTTACTAGAATTTTTTCAAAATACCGACCTATCGAACAACTGATAGTTATTGATTTTCCTTAGTTATCTGACAAATATTGGTTTATTAAGTATTATTAACGTGTTAAAAGTGTTTAATTTTACAGTGTTCTCTCTTAATATTTAATTTTAACATATTATATAAGTGTAGTTACCTGGAATAAAAATATCATTTTTATTGACAGTTGCACAAAAAGTATTTTTTTTACGAAAGTGATACTTTTGCGAGGGTAAAAATGACTTTATGTTAGACTGCGCTATAAAATAGTGCATTATTAGATAGTTTAGCGTTTATAAAGTAGCTCTTTTTTCACACTACAGATGAAAGTGCGCGTTGCTATGGAAATGAATAAATAACCAATAATTGTTTGCTCGCAAGAATGGTGGCAGTTTTGTTTATTACAACCACATTAAGTAAGCCAAAAACGGCCAGATCCTAAATTCATTTGTAGTTTTTGCAATACATAATGTAATTTTTTTTTATATTTGTAGAAAAATAACATTTACTTCTTGTTCGTAAAATTACCATCACGCCTCTCGTGGACAAATCTTCATCCCCCGAAAAAAACTATACTTTTATTTTTTGACAAAAAATATACTATTTACTTATATTAATCTTTTAATGTAGTTATTATAACACCGAAAACGGTGCTAATGGAGTCTATCAAAGCACTGTTTTTGTATTGTTATTTTCATATGAAAAACATTGAAACGGTCTACTTTGTTTCAAACAACTGACAGATTGTCATATTTATTAAATGTCAAAATTAAAATTTTTTGAATATTTTTGTTGAAAGTATATAAAATTAGTGTATTATCCTCGTCTAATAAAATTCATTGCAGCTCTAGTTCTATTGGAGCACTCCTCCTTGCTCATGTCGTGCCCTAAACCCACTCGTGCTATAATAGGCCCTCTTATTAAACTAGTATAATAATTAAATGTACTTCTACGACAGTGCAGAAAGTACTCACTTTCTACACTCTCATGTAAGAATCATACTGTTACTGGCTAAAACTGACAACTTTTTAACAAATGTCAAATTAAAAGATTAAATTTGTTGTAGAATGCGAAACCGTCACAGGAAAAATAGTATGTAACACACGCGTGGGATGGCCATCGGAAAATGTATGAATACATATCATGTAGTCATTCAAAAACAACTACAGTTCCCATTGAAATCACTTGCAAAATTTGTATGTGCTGCTTTATTTCTTATCGTTTTTAAACAAGCCTAAGCTGTCGATACTTACAAATGACAATTTTGTCTAGTTCGAGAACAATAAAGACAAATAAAAAGTACATGCTTATGGCAGGCGATTTAATGAGGCGAAGCCGAGTTGGACTACATAATAAGTCCCATAATCACACTTTTTGCTTGTTACATACAATATGTTTTCTACGACACAACAGAAGTATAAAAATTTAGTTCGTTAAAACGTTTTCTGTCACAGTGTATTAGACATTCTAAGTTATACTGACATACAAATTTACGATAAACCCTGCGATCTATGATTTTAATGCACGTTACCTTGGACTAACTTTTAACACGTATGTTTAAAATAATTCACTTAGGACACTGGTTCAATAAATAGTTACTTTTGTATGTACAAAGCAATAGTATACTGTACAATCAGTTAAAGTTTTTCACGAATTTGCAAAAAAGTTGATTCATATGTGTTGCTCACGTTATTTTTTGCATAGTAATCCCTTGTTACTCGAAATTTGGTCGAAAATAACTTTAAAATTTACAACTACCAAATTGACAATTCACAATTTCAATAAAATAGTTTAAAAAATGTTACTTTCATTAAGTTTTTTGTTTAAAAAAGTGATACTTTCTTCACGATTTCTCGTTAAAAAAAGACGAGTTACAAATAAAATGTTTGCGAAAATTTAATTAATATTAAGCAAAATTGAAATAAAAATGATAGAACTGTGAACATGAATTTATTTGATAGATTATGAATAATAATTATAAAATTTATGTCATTTTAGCATTGGAACTCTTAATGTACTTACATATAGTAATTAATTAACTTTAGTATAATAGAGGGTCCTGGTCCAAGTAAAGGAAACACAGCGGATCTGCGAGCTTGGATAAAAGCGAAATTTGGAAGTATAAATTCACGGTTTTAACGTTAATAGTGTTTGAAAAGTGAAATGAGATGACAATGGGGAAGAGGCATTGATTTAAGGTAGGAAAAAAGTGTTTTTTGGCTATTTTTAAACGGGGTGAACTTTGATATACGGTCCGCTCTATTCCGCATGCGCTGCCAGCGATGTAAGGTTGATGGTGCGATCACAGTATAAACAGCAATCAATTATACTGTGGTGCGATCAGCGTACGTCAAAATGTTGTGGGTGCCGTTATCGTCTCGTAATTTTTAAAGCAATGTTGTTGGGCTCTCGGCGGTGGTTCAGGTTAATGGTTTATGTTGGTTGTTAGGTCTTGATAATTTTTTTTAGAGAAAAAATACGAGAAAAGAAGGCATTTACGTGAAATGGGGCGCATGCGCAATACAGCGGACCGTATATCAAATTTTTACCCGGGAGTTTGGGTGCCGGCAAGAAGCGGGCAACGACCTTCGCGGAGTCGATCCGGGTCGGCCGCTTATCGTGCCGTGTACAATCACATGCCTTGAAATACAGGTTCATCCTAAAACTTATTCTCACGCTTAACTCTTTAAAAAGACCCAACTATCGAACCATACATACGAAAAAGTTAGGTTAACTTCCTCCCAAAGAGTTGGTCTGGGCGCCTGACCTTGAAATCACGTCAACAAATCTTTAGAAGCACAGGACCGTATAACAAATAATTTGGGAACTACTCCAATAAAAATGTCAACAGAAATAAATATAAAACAACTATCGGAGATTATCCAAAACTTAAATACAAACCTCTCTGAACAAATACAAACACTAACCACAAACGTAGAACAAAATATCAAAACAGTCTCGAACGATCTACGACTAATAAAATTAGACTTACAAATTAGGTTACAATCGATTACTCAGGAACAATCAGAAATTAAAAATAAAAGTGATAAGTTAGAGAGAAATATTGAAAACATTGAAAGAGAATTAAAAAAGAAGAACATTGTAATCCATGGATTAACTAACCAGAAAGCGAGGCTAAGTTTTTTCGAACTCGAAGATATTGCCCTCAAAATATTCAATGAAAAACTAAACTTAAATTTCAACGAGAACATGATAGAAGCCATCAAGCAAATATCATTAGCAAATAACAAACAAATGCTAGTAGTAACAATGCAAAATATGAGATATAAATATCTAGTGCTAAACAATAGAAAGTTGCTGAAAGGCACTAACGTTATTATAGAAGAAGATTATCCCCTCAAAATTGTCCAACAACGTAAAACTCTAAAACCACTAATAAAACTCTTTAGAGATCAAGGAAAAAAGGCTACACTTAAATACAACTTATTACTGGTGGATGGAAAACGCCTAAATGAAGAACAAATAACACAACTACAGGAAGACAACAACAAAAAGAGGATAAGATCAGACGACTCCGAAGAAACTGTGGAAAATCTACAATCAAACAACAAAGCAACATTAAAAAGAAATAAACCTGAACTGGTACAATCACTTTTGGCACCACATCTACATAAAAAAAGACCAAAATAAAGAAGAAATGTCGCCCTTTCGAGGCAGAAAGAATAGCACAGGTAACTCACATGCTACAGGCACAAAACCAAGAACCAGTTAATGTTTCACAAATTATAAGGACAGACCAAACCAGGACGACTCACGCAACGAATATGGAAAATGATAAAGAAAACGTTAAAACAGAAACTACTACTACACTCCCCAGAAGCATGGCCAGCAGGGGAGCAAGCGGCCAAAACCCCCATAGAACAAATCCAACTCTCTATATCTGCTCTTATAATGTCAGGTCACTACTGTCACAAGAAAAATTATTAGAATGGGAAGAATCAATAAAACTATTTAAATGGGATGTAATAGGATTATCGGAAACACGAAGATATAATGAAAAAATCGAAGAAAGGAAAAACGGGTCAATATTTTACCATTATGGTAACAATAGGGGTCAAGCAGGCGTAGGATTTTATATTAACAAAAATATCACTAAGAACGTACTAGATTTGAAAGGCATTTCAGATAGGTTGGCAACATTAAAAATTAAAATTTCTAAAACTGTTCTAGCTATACTGCAAGTTTACGCCCCAACCGAAAGCGCAACAGATGAAGAACTGAACGAGTTTTACGGAAAGCTAACTGAAGAATTGGAACTGTGCAGAAGAGAAACAAATTTTATAATTATAATGGGTGATTTTAACTCAAAAATTGGACTATTAGAAACTGGCGAATCAAACGTTAGAGGACAATTTAGCTGCGGACAACGAAATGGTCGTGGCAGCACATTAATCGAATTTTGCATGAGTCATAATTTAGTGATTGCAAATACATACTTTAAAAAGAGAAAAGGCAGAAGATGGACGTGGATCTCACCCAATAGAAAATACAAAAATGAAATTGATTATTTTTTAACAAGTAGTAGATCAACATTTCAAAACTATGAAGTCCTTAACAATATAAATTTCGCCAGCGACCACCGTTTGATTAGACTAACATATAAACTAGATCAAAAACAAGAACGAAGTAAGCGGTTTACTAACCGAAAGCAAATAGATGTCAATCTTATCAATAAACGTGAAGCCAAAATACTAGTGAGCGCAAACACCCCTGATATAAACAAACTCCAATCAGAAAATGTTCAAGAAGCGTACAACAGCCTGGAACAATACCTACAAAAAATAAATAAACAACTCTATAATGTTAGTACAAACCACAATAAACATGATAAACTTTCAGAAAACACATTACAATTAATCCAACTAAGGAAAAAACTTAACAAAGAAAGAATAAATGATACACTAAAACAAATTGAATGGTGTGAAATAAATAAAATAACGAGGAAAGCTATACGCGATGACCTTAGGAATTTTGAAGCAAATCTAATAGAAAATATACTCAGTGATTCAGGTTCAACAAAACAATTATACAAGGAGCTAAGTAGCGGAAGAAACTGGATACAGAAATTAAAAAATAGTAACAACGAATCTAAAACTAACAGAAACGAAATACTAAAAATAGCGACGGAATTCTATATAAAATTATATACATCTTCACCAAATAGAACTGAACTAGTGTGTAACAACGTTAACACCGAAACATTAGCAGATATCCCGCCAATAAGCAGGTTAGAAATTCGAAATGCAATTCAACGCTCAAGAAAAAATAAAACAACAGGTGACGACATGATATCCAACGAGTTATTAAAAATTGGCATCGAGGACCTACTGGACCCTCTACAAGTAATCTTTAATAAAATCCTCCACTCGGCTAAAATACCAGACCAATGGACAATATCCAGCATTATACTTATGTATAAGAAAGGAGACCCTCAACTAATAACAAACTACAGGCCCATAAGCTTGATGTCCACAATCTATAAAGTATTTACCTCGGTAATACAAAAGCGAATACATAAACAACTAGAGAAAAACCAACCAATCGAGCAAGCAGGCTTCCGAGCAGGGTATTCCACTATTGACCATATCCACGTTCTTAACCAAATAATAGAAAAACATTTAGAATACCAAATTCCATTATACATAGCTCTAATCGATTTTGAAAAGGCTTTTGACAGTATAGAACACACCGCAATAATCCACGCCTTACTGTCACAGGAAGTCCCTAACAAATATGTACAATTAATAAAAGAAATTTACAAAAAAGCTAAAGCTTATATAAAAACAGAAGTAAACGGGCCAAAATTTCCATTACAACGAGGTGTCCGGCAGGGAGATCCTCTTTCTCCACTACTTTTCAATGCGGTATTAGAGATGTGCTTTAGGAAGCTAAAATGGAACAATGTCGGAATCAATATTTCAGGGAAAAAACTATCCAATCTTAGGTTCGCGGATGACATTGTACTCTTATCCAATGCCAGCCAAGAACTAGAGAAAATGATAAACCAGTTGAACAATGAATGCAGAAAGGTGGGTCTAAAAATAAATACTCAGAAAACGCATATTTTAACCAACACGGAAAAAAAGACAATCAAATTAGAACAAGAAACTCTGGAATATACAGAAGACGCCACATATCTAGGACAAATAATCTCTTTTAGCAACAGACAAGGAAAAGAAATTCAAAACCGGATCAAACAAGCTTGGAGAAAATTCTGCTCGCTAAAGAAAATTTGGGACAGAACAAACAACCAAAAATTGAAAGGTAAAACTTTCAATAGATGCGTCATACCAGTTCTATCGTACGGAGCGCAGACATGGAGCGCTACTAAAGCACAATTGAGAACTTTAGAAATAACAGAACACAAAATGTTAAGACGACTTTTGAAAGTGAAGCAAATAGACCGTATAAGAAACTCAGATCTCCGCTCAAGACTAAGTGTAATCAGTATTACGCAACAATGCCGACAATTGAAATGGCAATGGGCGGGGCACGTGGGAAGAATGCCAGACAGATGGACAGCAAGAACAACCCAGTGGTATCCAAACCTGAGGAAGAGAAGGAAGGGACGCCCGATAACAAGATGGGAAGACGATCTCATACAGCAAGTAGGAAAGAATTGGAGAAAGCTAACAGCCGACAGACCAACCTGGAAGCACTATGGGGAGGCCTTTGCCCACACCAGGGACGATGAGTTACAACCGCTTGAAGTAAGGATACCTTAATTATATTGCTTATAATCTTTTTTTCTTTTTAATACTATGTATTAAGAATGATACAATTAGTTTATATTGTTTACATATCTTTATTTTTTTTTCTTGTATCTCTACACATGTAACTCAATGGCTAAAATAAATAAATAAATAAATAATAGAGGGTTAAAACTAACTGTTTAAGTTAAAATAATAAATTGGTAAATATCTTGATCCATTTTATTCACTAAATTAATTCAAACGCCACTGGACGCGTTTTAGAACGTAAAAGTAGTTTGCGTCCTGTTGTGTGTGTGTTGTGTGTACGAAAATAAATCACTTCACCCATTGAAAATACAATGTAAATGTCACCTTTTTACTTCCTTTTACAATAATTCGAAATTGAGTTTTCAACAAATCTTCACGTTTTAGAGTCCCTTGAACCCAAAAAACATGTTTTTGTTCATTGGTCTGTCTGTCTGTGTGCGAACAGAATATCTCAAAAACAAAAAGAGGTATGACGTTGAAACTTCATATATAAGTTTTGTGTACTATCTAGATGCAACAGCAAGCTATTAAAGAAAATCGCATAACTGGAAGTATGGTATTTACTCTTGCAATTTTTCAGTTTTTTTTTTCGATTTTTTAAAAAGCAGCCCTAACGATTTTTTCAAACGTTACATTTTTATTACATTTTTAATGTGTATTGATGTGAAATAGGTGATTTTCCAGTTGAACACCTCTAAAATGTGTTTCTTTTGTTTTTTTATTAATTCCTATTTTAAATAGAACGCCCGCTATATTATCTCATTTTTAATTCAGCTTAAAATTTTATAGAAAATTTGTTTCTTCAACTAACGTTCTATTTTGTAGGGTTTCTGTAGAATTTGTAATTTTTGAAAATTTTTGACAAATGCTTAAAAATTAAAAATCAAATTTATGGCTAATTATATATTCACTGTAAAAGGAAGTTGTGTCCGTGTATCACACCAAATCTTTTTAACTGTTTTCGAAAAATTACATTTTGTAAGCGCTAAATTTGGTTGGATACAGTTTGTATATCTACCGGCATTTTTTTCGGTCTGTAAACTTTTGTTGCTCGAAATATAAACATGCGAAGCTAACTTCAACTTTCTCTTTGGTAGTTAGATTTAATCAAACAGTTGTGTCGTTTACAAATTTGTACTCCTAGTCTTCTGGGAGCATACTTTCCATATTTAAAAAATGTGTATAGTAATTTTAGACGGTACTTTTAATAAGATATAGCAAGTCAAAGCGAAACCACTGAGTAAACTGCAGACGTCTAATGTCCCTCTGAGTCTGCACTTTACTTAAACTTTCATTGGCTCCATATTAATCAATTACCGATTGTAGCCCAACCGTTGTCATAATACCTTATGCGTCTGCAGATTACGTATATGCGTCCCGGTGAGGTTTTCAAAAATAAAAAAATGCAGATGAAAGCCTCTACAAAATGCCATCATTCGAAAGTGATGTAAAGGCGTGGGTCCCATGTTACTACGATGTGTAGCATGTAAAACATCCCTTGCTTTTATTTGTTTTCTTTATCAAAGACGTGTTTTTTCTTTGTTTTCATTTGTTTTGACGTGTCTTTTCTTGTTTTCTACTTGTCATTTCGTATTTACTTGTCGTTTATCGCCTTTTCGTGTTTTCTTTTTGTGTTTTTCCGTGTCTTTTCTTGTTTTAAGTATTCTGAGTAGGAAAAAACAGTCATTTGTTTTCTGGAGCCTTTGTTGAAGTCGTTGCATATGTTTTTTTTGAGTAATGCTCTTTGTGCTGATGACATTTTTGTGTTAGCAGTTTATTTTCGTGAGAACTTCTCAATTTTGTTCTCTCGTTTGTTGTTTTTATTGTCGTTTCTTGTCTTAACAATTCCAGAGTAAGAAAATTTATAGCCAGTTCATACTGCTGAGATGTTTTGTCGCACTTGATGCAGAATTTTTCCGTTTTAATCAGATTTAGTATCAATTTTCGATTGTTGAAGTTACCGAACCGTGTTGTTTGAGATTAGTAACTGGAATTTCGATTCCTTGTCGTTGATATTCTTTAGCCTTGAGCTAATTTGACGCTTTTTGTTGTACCGTACCGAACTGACGTTGAAGTTAGTAAAATTTATCGATCTTGACGGTTTTTTTAGTTGTTTGGTGTCGTGCCACTTTGATTTTTGGTAGGCAAGTTGGAAATAATTTTCGCCTTCATTGCCGTGTTTTGGTTTGTTGATAAGATGTGGTTTGTTGTTGGTGTGCTTGGGAAATTTGCTTACGCGGTTTATTAAGTCTCAGGCCATCTTCGTAGTTGGTTTTCGATTGGCTACCATTTCATTTTCATTGTTGTCATGTATCGCCCAACTTTGTTTGCCGACTTCATCGTGGACACCACTAACATTTATTGCAGTGTTTTGTACACTTACTGTATTCCTTGTCGTTAATCGATGTAGTCTTTGCACGTACCGTGTTGGATAGATTGCTGCAAAAATTCATTTTCACAGGTCCTGTTGTTGTTAATATTGACATATTTATCGACGATTTAGTGTCGCTTACCATATTATCGTTGTCTGATGACGTCATGTTGTCTCGTATCTTGTTCTTTGTGAACAAATTTTGTTGAAGCTTTGAGCTTCGTGTGACGCCAGAGCCATGTTGTTCGTACGAGGTTTCTTTAGTGGAAAGTATTTAGATATTTTTGACATTTGTTGGAGACTTTGTTTTTCCAGATATTCTTTTGGTGTTCGGTGTTGGAGTTATTTTCAAGCTCGCGCAAAGCGGTTTCATAATCGATTTGACTCCTGCATCGGCATCGATTAAGGGTCTCGGTGGACTGAGTTTTCCTAGTTTCGTCACTATCGATTATGACCATTTTTGACAGTTTCTGTAGCAACCTATCTGGTGGCCTGTGTGCGTAATCCCTTTGGGGGTGCATTCTATCGTTACGATTTTTTTTTGTGTTGTGTTGTTTTCGTTTGAGTGAATGTTGTGTAGTAGCAAAATGTCCAGTTGGTTTTTAAGGGACTTCTGGGAACTCTATTTCAAGTAAGGGGAGTATCAGGACATTTTTAGATCTTACGTATGTACGAGTCATTTATCGATTTTTCGAGATTACGACCCCGCTTGTATATAGCTTTCTTCAATATTTTTCCGTTAAATTTAAGTGTGTTTCGAATGTTGTGCAAGTTTTGGCATTATCGCGTCGCCCAGCTGCGCTCTGGCCTTGAGCCGTCTCGCTTGCACCTGGGCTGTTATCGCTTCTGCTAATGTTGTGAGCTTGGCTACTGGAGTGCTTTCTGCATTGAATTAAAAACGCGAGCCTATGAGAGCAAATGAGAGGTTTTTGAATGTTGTTCGCTTGGTCTCCGTCAGTCTGCGCTGTGGCCGCCTTTCCTGTCGGCGGGGGACGTTATTGAGTTGAGTTTAGTCAGCCAGTCTTGGAAGTTGGTTGCTGACTGTTACTGCGAGCGGGTTCCTAGACTGTGGCTGTCGAGAGCTTTTCGAGCCGTTGAGGCATGCAGTTGTGCAGTTGTGTGGTTTTTGGTGATGCTCCGCTTTGGTGACCAACGCCCCCTTAGTCTCGTGTGCCATGTAGGCAAGTTACCACTAGTTTATAGGTGGGATCATATCCAACGAGGACGTGCAAAAGGTCTCCCTATTTCTTTCCCATGCGAGTTCCGTCGCATCGTATTCCGTGAAAGGTATCCCAGAGTACGCGTCATTAACGAGTGCAGCTGCAGCCTTGCGACATTCAGATGCTGTGAGGCGAAGTTCTGCCACCAAGCGTGTATTGTAGATGTTAGCCGTTATATCGTTGCCACTAATATTCGCCCTTTTTATTTTGTGCGCTAACTAACCTCAATAACTGTAGTCTGTGTTCCGCTATCATGTTTCACGCACTAAATTAATGCTAGTGGCCCCATTTTGGGCCCGATTTAATAGTAATATTCGCCCTTTTCATTTTGTGCGCTAACTAACGTCAATAACTGTAGTCTGTGTTTCGCTATCATGTTTCACGCAATAAATTAACGCTAGTGTATTGTGTACACTAACGAACGTCAATAGTTATATGTTTTTGTGTACTTTTGAACCATATATAAGTGTGAGTTAGACCAATAGATCGGTTTGTCATATATTGTCTTGTGTTTTCTTTGCGCCTGTTGCATACATATTTTCAGGCTGAGTTGTTCGCAGTGTAAAATCGATGTGAGGTGGAGCCTGTAAGCGTCAAAGGTAGGTCAGGGCGCTCCGTCGTCGCAGTGCCAGGGAATCGCAAGGCTGCACATCGATTGTACGATATCCCGTTTAGCTTTTGGATTTTGCCAAGGTGAAAATTTGAAAGGTAGGCCCATTTGCTTCCCGATTTCTCGTTGGGTTTACCGTTGTATTTTCGTTCATATTGTTGGAACTGGGTGGCGCTCAATCTAATTTTAGTCCTGTTTACCGTCCTTTAGGCCGTTGCCCGTAAGTTATCTCGTCTTGAACCACCCCTTGCTTCATTGTCACTAGTTAGCACTTCTTGTTACGGGCAGGGCAGTGGTCCTATGTGAGTTACTCTCCCGATTTTGAGTGATACCGTCTGCGCTGGCCGTCTAGTTTTTTGTGACTTTTAGTATGAGCTGGCGCGGTGCCGTTAAGTCGATTTTGTCCTGTAACACATTTGCTTGCAACAAATTTAGAACTTATATTTTAGAATATGAAACTATAATTTTAACAGACCATAAAGCTTTAGAATTTTTAAGTAGTTGTAAAGCTTTGAGTGCTCGTTTGATGCGATGGAGTATATATTTACAAGAATATAAACTCAAGATAAAATATTGCAAGAGTAAGAATAATTTAGTAGCTGATTTCTTCTCCAGATATGTGTACGGTGATGAAAAGAAATTAAATCCTCCACTGGTAACTTTGACTAAGGAATTAATTCCAGAAACAATAATCCAGATTACTTAACAATATGGAAAACGATTAGAACATGGATCAAAATATAAGTTGGATAAAGAATGAAATATTAATGAATGATCATGGAAAAAGTGATGAATTGAAATTAAATTATAAAATACATGAAAATATATTATTTAGAAAAAGTAAAAGAAGTGAAGAATGGTGGTTACTGTGTATTCCAAAAAATTAGAAAGGTTATTGTACAGAACCACCTTAGCAGTCCTGCGTCGGTAAGCTGCGGCGTTCCTCAGGGCTCTGTACTGGGACCAATCCTGTTCATAATTTATATTAATGACATCTTCAACATTAGTGCTCAAAGTCAGATTATAAGCTATGCCGATGACACAGCAATCTTATTCGCTGGACAAACTTGGGAAAACGTAGTACAAACAGCGAAGAGAGAATTCCCGATAATCAGAGACTGGTTCCGAGCTAACTTCCTAACCTTAAACATGGAAAAAACGCAGGCGCTAACCTTCGGCTGCTACCGAGATAGTCTACCACAGTTACGCGAAATAGAAATCCACGAGGAGGACTGCGACAACCAAACAGACTGCGGCTGCCCTAAAATCAAGCTAGCAGGTTTTGTCAAATACCTTGGAATTGTAATCGATAGCCACCTCCGCTGGGACCATCATGTCGAATACATACTATGCAAGATGCGATATATGTCCTGCATATTCTACAAACTCCGGCCCATACTAAGCAAAGATCAACTACGCACAGTATATTATGCACTAGTGGAATCTGTACTGTTTTACGGGATCATAGGCTGGGGTGGTGCCCGCGACAACGTAATGAACGCTCTGCAAACCACCCAAAATAGAATAATAAAAGTTATGCTATGGAAAGGCAGGCTGTACCCAACCAACCTCTTATATGACGAAAGCGATGTTCTAAACCTACGGCAAAAATTTTGCGTGGCAGCACTACAGCATTGCGCTAACAAAGATCTTCTCTCAATCGCGGATCGTGCCGAGGACGAAAGAATAATGAGGAGCGACACCAACAAAAAATTCCTAGTTCCTGGATGTTCAAAGAGTATTGGTCGCAGGCGCTTCACGTATTGCGCCGCAAAAGTTGCAAATTCTTTAACGCCCGAACTACGACAATCACTACTGGCGGGCCCGGCGTCCTATACGTGCAAAAAGAAAATTCAGGAGGCGGTGAAAAACATCCCGAGGGAACTGTTGGCTCTCCTGATAAGCTAGTAACGTCGGTCAATCCATGCAGTGCCAGCACTTAACCTAGACTAGTCACTTATAATGTACAATCTCCAGATTGCGGACAAGTGCTTATTGCACTTATGCAGTCTTCTGTGTGTTGAGTGCAGTGGAATTGCTTGTATGATCCACTGTAAAAATGCTCAATAAAATTATTATTATTATTATTATTGATAAATGAATATCATCAAATGTATGGTTATTTTGGAATCAAGACATGTACGGCACTATTAAAAGAAACTTGTTATATAGAACGTAAAGTTCAGAATATATTGAAATATTGTGATTTATGTCAAAGAACTAAAGTAAACAGCAAGAGTCAGAAAGGTCTCATTAGAAACATGGAAGTATTACAACCGTTACAAATATCATCTGTGGATTTATTTGGCCCTTTAGCTAGAGGAATATATGGGGTTACTTGTATATTTGTAATCAGAGATATATTTACAAAATTTGTTAAACTATATACAATTAAAAAACCAAATACTAAACATTATTAAATAAACTTTTAAATGATTAGTCGTGGCTTAAATAATAATAATCACATGACACAATTTCAAATGTCAAATTGATTTAGGAGTTACGTCAATTCCTATTTATTGCATTAAGAAGTAAGGTAAGTACATAAGTAACTACTGATATTTTTACTTTATAAATTAGTAAAAAGATATATTTAACTTGATACTACAAGTGTGGTTGATAAATCTAACAATTAACACTATAAGTAGAACTCGAGATATGAGATATATTACAATCGGCTTACGAAGTGTAGCTTAGATATATTTCAATTGGTACATGAAATAGGACACCAAAGGGGGGTGTTATTACAATTCTCACCTGGTTTTGTTGTTGTAATTCCTTCCTTTCGTTGCCTTTTTAGTTTTTGAAGCGCTTATCTTATGGGTAAAGTTTCTTTTAAGCTGCCTCCATCTTCATCTGGCCATATATATTTTGTACCTTCTCTTACTTTTGGTATTCTACTCGAGTTCTCTTTCCTTTCTCCTTTTCTGCTCTTGCTACTTTTTTAATTACGGCCTGTATTTTGTATTTCTCAAGTGTTAGGTCACTATCCAAATAAACCTGGCTGTGTAATAGTTTTTTCTTCTCTTTTAACACCTCTAATTTACCATCAAAACTCTTAAACTTTGTTATTATTGGTTTTGGCTCTTGCCTTCCCACTTTATATGGATCCTTTATGTTCGTATTCACTTCCAGTTCTTCCTGTAAGAATTTATTTATTTCTTACTTCAGATTTTTCTCGCTAAAGTTCTTTCCCTTAATCACTAGTATATTCCGCTCTTGGTTCTCGATTCATGTCTTCAGTATTCGCACCTCTTCTCTTAGTTTTCCATTCTTTCTTTCCCATTCTACTTACTTCTTTATGAATTCCTCTTTTAGTTCTCGCAGATCTTCCCTGTATTTTTTTATTTGTCCGGTTATCATATTTATATTTTCTTTTGTACTTTATGTACATATCACGTTTAATTTCTTTTAGCTGTGAGCTTGCGCTCTTCATAAGTTCTCCAATGTTTTCCATATTCCCGTGTGGCTCTCTTTCTTTTTGGTGCGGTGTCCTCGTTATTAGTATACTTCTCTTAAAATTTCCTTCTCCGTCTACTGTAGCCAGTTCTTCCCTGTTTATTTTTTGTATTTTCACTTCTTCTCTCTTCCTTTTGATCACGAGGTGTTATGAATCCTGTACTCTCTGTTCTTCCTCGTACCACTGGTATATTTTTGTCCATTTATTCTTTAAACTTCCTAAACACACCCGTATGTGTATAGGCCACTTTAGTTGTTTTCACGCTCTTAGGGTGGACCAATCCTGGGGGTACGCCACGAGAGACGCAATTTTGACCCACACCCACTTGTTTACACCCCTTTGCCATATTTTAAATGTACCAACTAGAAATTCTGAATGGCATTTCTTGAAAAATTAGCTTCGTCCGTGAACAGAATGTGTGTTTCAAATTACGGATTTTGTGCAATATTATGAAGATACTAGTGACAGACGCTCGGACGCCTTGGAAAATCTCTGGGAAGTAATGCTTGTACTCTTAAAATGTGGTACGGATATAACACTAAATCCACTAAAATTCTCCAGACAATTTGATGGCAAATATTCAAGTTTGTAGAGATCTTCCCCGTACTCGTTTCAGGATGTTTTTCGACTTCGTGCAGCACCGCTTCCTCAATTTCAGGTGTTCTCACATTTAGAGGCACTGGCGAATCGAAGGGGGAGTCAATGGGGTCAATTGACACTCCGTTGGGCCTGTTAAAAATGTATTCGGAGAAAAAGTTGCCTACTTTGTTTTAATTATAAACCGAATAAAACGAATCCATATAGCATGCGCCCGTAATTTAAATTTTAATTTACTGAAATGCTTCTTCCACATTTTTTTTTAAATTGCAATAGCCACAAATTTGCTCTCACCCCCCAGCGTTGGTGGAGGTTTTCGTCACTCGTCGATGTCGGTTCTGTGACCTGTCTAGTGTCTACCAGTCTCCACTAGAAAATCCAATGAACTGCACCTGGTGCGTAGTGACCGGCGTATTTTGCAATTATGCTTATAATATAATGTTTTCATTGTTTGTTTTAAATTGGACAACTAGTTAGTCAAAGTGAACAAATAATTATTGGAGAACCCTTACGTTCCTAGAAAATTGTACGCATTTTCTTTCTTGGAAAAACAAATTACATGGGAAAGTAATTAAAAACATTTTAATATTGGTGGTTTGGATAAATATACTTGGCTTATCCTTAAGCACCTTAAGTGGCTTAAATTGTTTTTTCATGTTTAAATACGTATATCTGGAAAACAGTTGAATTTAGAGGTATGATGTAGCATATCAAAAGAAAGCTCATTAGAAGGGCTTCCGGGGGAATCCGAAATTATTAAATTTGCAAATGTTGATCGCCCTGTATATCAGTAATACCCAGAACCACTCTTTTTCTATTTCTTCATTCAATTCTTTTCTGTTACAGTAGCAGCTTGAAATTCAGCATTTGTTTGCATAAAATTGTTACTATCCCCAAAACAGTTGACGTTAGACCCATACAACTTGATACAAAACTTTCAAGTTACCTATACATAGGACATTCCATTTAAAGAAGTAGTTTGATTCGCTACATTTTTCGAGCCGCCGTGTACGATCAAAACTATTTTAGTAATGTACACCACCTTCGTACCTACAACTCTCGTAGTTTTAGAAATATTTTCCACCTCTCCCCCTCCTCGTCAACAGACCCAGTATTTATTTTACTTTTCACTTTAGCATAGCTAGAGCGGATTATTGTCTTTGTAATAGTGTAAAGTATAATTTTTCCGTTATTTTTCTATGGCCAGGTAACTAAAATAGCGGTTCATTATTACTTTTTCTAAACAGTGTTAATTTAACTTGCTTTTTTATTGGTTGAAATCGAAAAGAGAAATAAATATTGTACTCGTGTATTGCACTGAAATAGCATATTGTCTAACTAGTACTGAAAGTTGAATATTTCACACGAGTGCGATAGTTGAGCCACCAGCCGAAGGCAAGTGGCTTATTCGCAGGAGTGTGAAATATCCAATCAGCATGTGTTATACACTATACTTTTCCAACGACCACCTAAAATTAAATAAATTAATATTTGATTCTTTATAATATAAACCAAATTTACCACTTTTAACCGTAAAATGAAACAATTATTTTTTAAACATCAACTTAAATTGTCATACTATTTCTGTGACATTAGCTTACTAGATTTTTGAACCGGCCTATTTCGCGACTTGTGCGCTGTTTTATGTCGAATTGGCCGTGACGCTCTCTCCCATTTTAGTTGCTACGGGAGACCATGTCGCACTAGTGTTTCAAGACGGAAAACGCACGCTCCACGTGACCTTTTCAGGTGACCTGTGCAATGTGTCACTTTCAGTTACACCAAGCCATGCCATTTTTGGCTCTTTTATTCTAAATATCTACCTAGTACCATTTCATAGTAGGCAGTACCTACATAAACTACTAGTTTAACCTTACTGTTCAATTTACAAAAATCAGTTGACCACCCCTTAGGAAGTCTCTGGATTCGCTATGTTTAAAGGTCTATCTTCAGATGTACCTCTTTGGACACTACCAGTTTCAACAAAACGACGAAGAATATTAGAAATGTTCGACCATCTGGCAAAGCACGATTAGGCTATCTCTGGTGATAAATACGTCTGGCTTGCTCTCCATTACTGTCGGCGAAGCCATACACGTAATGCATTTCCGCCATTTCTGCATTTGAATAATTCATCATTTTAAACAAGATTGTAAAAATAAAATAAAATAAATAATTCATAGCGCACAGACTTGAACGACAAAGACTTATTAAAAAATGTCAGATGTAAAAACCAAGTGACATATTCCATGGCAACTAGATTCATTGCAAAATTGTATTCTTCAATAATTAGATTAATTTTCTCGGACAATGCAACGGTTTTTATTTTTTTACTCAAAAACGGAGCATCGCAAGAAAACAACTCAAGAGAGCTCTTGTGTTTTAAATTAAACTATGAATTCAAAAACATTTTTTATTTTAAAAAAAGTCATTGTCGTACCATTTTTTTCTTCAAAAATATCGAAGTTACTGCCTGTACGCACGCCACTGTTAAAGCTGAAAATTATTTTTTATTATACCTGCATCAGAATCGCCGTTTAAAGCACGCCTGAGCTTGCGAATACAGGCGATTAAAGCTCGCCGAGCTTTATAGGTTGTCAAGGAAACGACTCAATGCAACAACGGACATGGACGCGACAAAAACGTAAATAATTCTCGTAACTATAGTAGCAATATTATTATGCCCTCTCGATTTATCACGACAAAAATTATTTCTAAGTTTTTAGTGCGTAATTTATTTCCAGTATTGGAGGTATAATAAAAAATAGCGTAAAGTATTCGTGGATAACTGGTCTTTAAAACACTTGCTCTATTTCGAGCACTCCGGCTACGCCGTCGTGCTCGAAAATTCGCGCGAGTTTTAAAGACCTTGTTATCCACTCATACTTTAATATACTATTTTTATTATACCTGCATCAGAATCGCCGTTTAAAGCACGCGTGAGCGTGCGAAAATAGGCGATTAAAGCTCGCCGAGCTTTAAAGGTTGTCAAGGAAACGACTGAATGCAACAACGGACGTGGACGCGATAAAAAGTTAAACAATTCTCGTAACTATAGTAGCAATATTATTATGCCCTCTCGATTTAGCACGACAAAAATTATTTGTAATTTTTAAGTGCGTAATTTATTTCCAGTATTGCAGTTATAATAAACAGTAGCTTAAAGTATTCGTGGATAACTGGTCTTTAAAACACTCACACGTGTTTTAAAGACCTTGTTATTCACTCATACTTTAATATACTATTGTATTGGAAAATATGCACATTTATTAACTGTCGCTACGTACTGAAATTTCTCAAGCTGTTTGAAAATATTAATTAATTTCCATTTTTTTTCCTAAAACTTTAACACCCCGTATTTTCGTACCGGAACATTTTTGGACCATAGTTTATACAAAAAGCTATCATTATTTTTTCATGTAGATTCACATCCTTAAATATTCGCATATCATTAAGGAACACCCTGTATACAATTGAAGTGGTACAGACTCAAGTAAAACAAGAAACCTAAATCAAAAACAATACTTTCAAATTAACAACGCTTAAGCAACTTCTGTTGAAAGCCGTCCACAATATTAAATCATTAAAAGGAGAAATATTATATCCAAAAGCTGATTTACACAGAAGTACAAATTAGTAAGATGAAGTCAAGAAAGTGGAAGATGCAACTAGGGTTACCAACATTAGGTCGATGCTGACCCGAAGAAAATAATCTTTCAGGGAGAGAGTAGAGGATAACATTAGTAAAAATATCAAGGTGAAATAGTTTCTTAATTTATAAATATATAATTTCAAAAATTATTTTATATGTTATTTAAGTAGCATATGACATACTGATTTTTTACTCCTCCGTGTAGACAGTAAATTTGAACAACACGCATCGTAGTCCTTAATATTTAAATAATTATTTTCCCTTATATCCCTTACCTAGCTCAGTGAACATTAAATTCTCTTAATATGTTAGTGACTTATGACACATCATTATTTGCCAAAACAGGAGTCTAGTTACCCTAGTAGTGCTGGTCGGACTGAAACTTAAGTTACAACAATGGAAAAAAAATCCTATATGTTTTTTTTCATTTATTGACATCAAAAACAAATAAAAATATAAAAATCCAAAGAAAACACAAAGAAACATAAAAGAAATAAAATAAAATTAAATTCTAAAAACATCTACATGGGATGTAGCTTGAAGTTACTCACAGGCATGTTGCAAACTTAAACAACGTAAAACATAAAAAAATAACGTTGAAATAATTGTGTTTAAAAGAACGCAAATGTTAAAATGTTTAGCAAAAGGACAATGTTAAAATTGCCGAAAGTTGATACCTATTTAAGTCCGGCCCTGTTTAAATTGAAGTGCAAGCCACACAATGTTATTCGCTAATAAAATTCATTCATATCACGCCGACCTAAAAAGATTTTACCTGGAACTGGTTGGTGCATACCCTTGGAAACAGCACGCTTAGATTGCATCGCTCCCTCCTAGCGGACATGATGCTGGGAACACCCAATTGCGTGCAGGCCTTGAAAGGGCAGTTGAGTTGACGCCTCCCAAAGTTGGCGCTTCAAATGAGCCTTTAAATCTAGCACAATGGGTGTTATTACATGTACACTCAGAAAATGCATTTTCGTCATTTATAAAAGTTGGCTGCCAGACTCTTTCAGGCCGCTTAAAATTAACTTATATCGCCCTGAGTGAATTCACGTACTATACATTCGAGTCGATCAAACCCATGCAGCTCTCAGAAGAGGCTGCGTGCGAATGCCATCTTGTTTGTTAAATTTGCATGAGTTGAAAATTTCCACATCCCGCTTACAGTGTGTTTCTTGCTGCACTCGCGAAAACTACAAATTCACAATACACATCCAGCACAGGACCGACTGTGCGAACATTTGCTTACATAAAATACAAGATTAGATCTAATAATAGAAGGAAATACAATTTGGGTTCTACATTCAAGCATGAAAATAAATATCGGTGAGAGATGCAGCTGGCCCGTTACACGTAGCATAATTTTCAGCCTTTGTAAATCAAAGGAATAAAGAAGAAAAATATTCTTTACATTCCGTTAAATATAAGTTTAAAAAACTACCTTAGAAGTTAAGTAAACTATTACGAAACTAAATTTTTCTGAAAAAATTGAAAATATTTTCTAAAATTGTATTTTTGTCTCTTTGGCCACTTTTTACCAATGACTTCTGCTCTGGAACTTTTAAATAGGAGTACCTAAACATTTTTGCAATCCATGTATGTATGGACCTTTATTTAACCCGAAGAATTTTATTGAAACCCCGAAGCCCGAAGAATGATTGCCAAACCCGAAGTCTTCGGGTCAAAATGACAGTGTTGGCAACCCTAGATGCAACAGAACAATTAATTATTTCTTTTTGTGCCAATCCTGACAAATTTATTTAAGTGTGTACTTAATGATAGAGACTGTTTTTATTCTGTGTAATTTTGTATTTGTAAAATATAATATAATTAATTTTTTTTAAATACATTAGTATTCTTAGTTTTAGTTACTCTAAAATTAATATTGGTGAATTTAAAAAGTCAATTCCAAATAACGCCCATAATCGCTCAGCGTTATTTTTCTTTTACACCGCGTTGTAAACAAAGTGGAAACCCTAGCTCAAAAATGTTAACCCCGCCACTGATTCAAGCTTCAAGGTCAGTAAAGCCGTTGCAAGAATCAACAGGTGCAGTTCGAATCTTCGAATGACAATTGCGCAAATGCGCCAGTTACTGTGTTTACAAATCCACAAGCCGACGTATTCTGTTGGTCAGTGCAGAATTTGAGTTTCAATACTTATTATTTCGCCTTCGTGCCGAAAACACGGTCTTCCCGTTTCTGCCAACAGTGCCGTAATAGAATTTTGTGCTAGTAATAAGTGTTGATAGCGTGCTGGTAATTAAATCCAAATCATTAGCGTTGTTAGGGATTCCCATAACCGCAATTATGGATAATGGCATCGCAGAACTGGTGTTCAAAATGAAAAGGGACGTTCGAAAAATCAGAGGCAAAAATGAATACGAAGTTTATAAAAATTACGTCAACGACCTTCCACGGTAAGTCGTTATTCAGCATCCCTTTTTTGTTTTTAACTGTGCAAATCTCATTGGTCGAGATGTCGAGAATGGGCACGCAACCAGTAACCGTTTGAAAGAAGGCGAGAAACCCTATGTAATAAATAATAAATCAATTCATCCACTTTGACATAATTGCTATCTTTTTACATCAAAAAACATAGTTCAATTTGTTTAATTTTTTTTTGCAGTCATCGACTTGAAACGTTCTCACGGAATTTTCACGCAAGGGACCTGAAAACCAAAGACGATGAAGCAGCTAAGGTGTTACGTTTGCAGGGAAACATGGTTTTTAACATAAAAGATTTCAGTCGCAGTTTCAAATTCTATAGTAAGAGCCTGCGCTATGCAACATACAACAGTGAGACCTACGCCATCGCCTTGGCCAACCGTTCTGCAGCTTCGTTTTCTCTGGGAGACTACAAGGTAATGAATTATTTTTTATTAAACTGCTCTTGATAATGTACAGGGTGTTTTAGTAATGCATATTTTAAAATCCAAAGTTGAAACAGCAGCATAACTACAATTTTTGCGCTTCCTGCAATATTTTCGGAGCAAATATTTATTTAATTTATGAAACGTCTATGTGACGGTAGATTTGAATTTTATTGGTTCCATCAATGAATTTCTTTTTAAAAGAATGTGGGGCTACAATTCATCGATTTAAAACAAAATTTTTACATTGCCTGCAATTATTACTGGCAAAGTGATTGTAGGTAGTTTTAAATAGTTTGTAGTCAATAAAAATATTTTTTTTAGTTTTCCACAATTTAAATTCAATCTTTCGCTGAAAGTTTGTAAATAATAATGATATAGAACTAGAGCAAAATGTGTTGTCCCTTTTTTAGTGAAAAGTTTAGACTGATACAGATAAAATTAGTTATAAACCAAATACTTCTGTGAGTTGTTTTTGATGCCCGAGATGTAACGTCGTTCCTTCTGCGATGTGCATTGCACGTCTTAGAAGTTGTGCCTACTCATTGGCTGCAATGTGAAGTAGTTGTCTCTTTTTGGTAATTTGCTAAACGTAAGGTTTATAACTGTGTCTACTGAAAAATGTTTTAATATCAAATAGGATTAGAAAACGCTTGAATCCCATATGAATGAGGTTATGTTAGTTAAAAATGCTAGATGACAAAAACCTTTGTTTAGACGACTTCAAGGCGGATTTCTTGTTGGTTGTTGGCTGCAGGCTTTGTATTTGCATATTTTGATACTTTAATGCCAAAGAGTATTAAGAACGGCTTGAATCCAGCATCAATGATGTTACTTTACATAAAAACTATTGGAATGTAGAATATTGGTTTTTAGAGATTCCCACAAGAAAAAAAATGTTATCATTTATTGTCTGTGTCTGTGTGAGGTTAACGGTTGCATATTTTGTAAGAACCTAATGCCAAAGACGATTGGAAAAGGCTTTATTCTCATATTAGGTTACGTCATGATGAAAATTGCGAGAACGTATAAATGAGTTTTTAAAATGCCCTGAAGACAAATATTATTCTGTATCTAGGTGTAAGATTAATGTGTGCATATTTTGAAAGATGCTTTAATGTCTAAGAGGATTAGAAACGACCAGACTCTTATATGAATGAGGTTATGTTAGATAGAAATTACGAAGATGTAGAAAGCAGTTTTCAAAACGCCCCGAAGACAAATATCTAGGTGTAAGGTTAATATGTGCATATATTGAAAGAAGCTTTAATGCTAAAGAGGATTAGAAAACGCTTTTTTTTACTCCCACACGCAAATATTTTGTTTTTTTTTTCCAATCCACAGAATGAATAAGTAGGCAATTGTTAACTGAACGAATATGATTCCATATCCACGGACAGACAGATATGAAATCCACCAATCGTAAATCATGTTAGTCATGTGGTTACCTAGGCAACTTTCATTTATTGGACAAGGTATCATGTCAATTAGCATAATCTGTCAAACTAATAGTTAAAAATGAGTGATTCTACTGAAGAACCGATTAACGGTAGATAGTCTGTCAGATATTCATTCAGCAGGTAATGAAACATACGACACGTTATTACCCTAGAAATACAAAAGCAAATACGAATTTACCTATAAGATGTTCAATCAAATTTTAAAAAATCTATGGTTTCTAGTTTTCTTTGTTGATAGATCGTAGAAAAAATATACTGTACAAGGCAAGTAAAAGACATGTGCTATACACCATTCGACGCGTCTCGTCGAGCTGAACAACATTGCTGCTGGGGACATTCGAAGCAGACCAACGGTTACTGAGTCTGTGGCGCGTTCACTTTAAAATGTTAAATCAGGTGTGTTGGGTTGGGTTAGGTTAGGTTAGGTGGCACGCAGTGTGACTTGTTATTAGCCTTCGGTAAGGTACGCTGCGCGACGCCCTGCCGAAGGCTCCAGAGTGTTTTCCACGAAGAAAAATTTTATAAAAAAAAAACTTTATAGTGCTGTATCTCAGTAACCGTTGGTCTGCCTCGAATGTCCCCAGCAGCAATATTGTTCAGCTCGACGAGACGCGTCAAATGGTGTATAGCACATGTCGATCGGAGTTGGTCGCTAAACTAGATTCTTACCTATCATATTCAGTCGTTGCTCAAACTACTAGATAGATAGATAGATAGATAGATAGATGTCTTTATTCAAATACATAGTATTTAAGTCAACAATCTAATATCCAGGCTAATTGCTAGTTATGTGTAGGTACATATATTCTCATGCTAACTACAGAGTATATTGCTAACTATATCTATTTAAGAGATATCTATTGTAAAAAATTCATTTGTTGAATAAATAGGGTTTTCCTGGAGGTACTTTGTGAGCTTTTGTTGTAGGAGTTTTGTTGATAAATTTTTCCATGCTTGTTATACAGTTGAAGTCCAAGATGTAGTTGTTGTCCGGTGTTCAATCTCGTCCATGGAATAGTGAGATTATCACCTGTTCGGATGTTATGTTGGTGAGCCATGGCTCTGGTTGATAAATTTTGGGTATTTTCTTTCACTTGGGTTATCTTCTTTATTATTAGTATTGATGGTAGTGTCAATATTCCAAGGTCTTTAAAAGTTGGCCTTGCATGTTGTTGGTTGGATAGTCCTTGTATTGCTCTGACTGCTTTTTTTTGAAGGATTAAAATATCGTGTGCATGTGGCGAGCTTCCCCATACTTCAATTGCATATATCATAACCGAGTGGAATAGCGCATAGTAGGTGTGGACAGCCGCTTGTGTGCTTATGATTCGGCGAATTCGTCTAGTGGCAAATATTGCTTTGCTGAGTTTTGTGGATATCTCCTGTATATGTACTTTCCATGTAAGTCGCGTATCTAAATAGACGCCTAGGAATTTAGCTTCACCTAGTTCAATAAATCTTCGAGATGATGAGAAAGTCATGGTAATAGTTTTATCTTGATTCAGGGATAGCTTGTTGGCAGCAAACCAATTCGATGCTTTATCGGAAGCGGTTTTTAGTTTTGCTGTTAATTCTTCGTTTTTTGATCGTACAGCAAGTGTAGTGTCATCTGCAAATATAACACTGTAACAATCGATATTTTGGGGTAGATCATTTATATATATAATGAAGCAGATTGGTCCTAGGATTGACCCTTGTGTAGGGATGCGCGGTACGATCCGATATTTTGAAGTACCGGTACTTTGTCTTCCGATACTCGATATTTTGTACCGGTATTTCAGTCAGCGATCCAATCCAATACGATATATTTTTGGTCAGTATCGGATCGGCAGGACCGATCCTGGATTTTTGCCGCCTGTCTAGAAATAATTCATCTTTTGACTAGATAATGATATTTTTAATTTTTAATATAAAAAGTTTTAAAAATATAAATTTTGAAAAAACCAAAGAGAAAAGGTCCAAAATATGCCCTTTTTCTTCAAGGGTAAAAAACCTAAGCCATGAGCAAATATTACTTTTATTGAACTAACAGTTCTTGAAATCTTAAATGGTCGAACGTAGATAACTTTCAATAAGTCATTTTCAGCTTTTACAAACGCAAGAACAAAAATCAAAACAAAATGATTTTGCTGAGCCGAAATGTTTAATCTGTGTACGTATTACGCTTCGGATTTCGACTGGTACAGCAAAATTGTAATTAATGAATTGTAAAATAATGACTAATTCTGGTGAACTGGAGCTCTGATGTATCCCATCAAATTTTATGGTGATGATTAAATATCCAAAGAGAACTTCATTATTCAGCTTAACTATTTATAACAGCAACTTCTCACTAGGATATCGCAGCGAAATTCGGTAAATGCTCGAGAAAAATTTTATACCCGAGATTATACAAAATTGTGCCTATAAGGTAATTGCCACAATTGTGTCACTCGTCACTCCATCGCGGTCGCCGTGGGTGTTCGGTAATAGTAATTAACGTATTAAGAGGGGTAACCCAGTCTTAACATTCGAGCATATTTTTACCACTCGAGCGAGCGCAGTTTATTGTTTATTGAGGCAATAATTTTGAATAGATAATAATTACTAAAAACTGCTAAATTGAAATCGGACTACCATGAATATGTGTGATGTTGCTATAGGGAATGCATGTTAAATGAGTGGATGCATGTTAAATGTATCTTAATATTCGAGGACGCGATCATGTTAAGCATTGTTTAACATTTCAATGAACAATAAATTAATTAACAGTTCTGTTTTTATTATCAGTTATCTTTTATTATTCAGTGAAATTGTGGCTTATAATATATTTTTTTAAACAAATATGCCACCCTCAACCAGTAACGTTTGGAAAGTATTTATTAAGACAGATTCTGGAAGAAAATGCAGACTGTCAGTGTGAAGTTAAAAGTTCAAACGGAACTACAAATTTAAGAACAGTTCGAAAACGAAAAGAGAAAAATGGCCATAATTTATTTATTTATAAAAATAACTATCAAGAATCTTTAAAAAATTGTCTTTTTTTATAAAGTCATGGCCGACTATGGTTTCCATTAGAAAAAACACAGGTGTGTGTCATAACTAGAGTCCGTCAAATGCCATTTTGCCATGTTTCTTACTGTAGGCCTCTTTAGGGCCAGATTTCGTATTTAAGAGTTTCACGTAGTATGGGGTGGAATGAACCACATTGGTTGGTGCCATAAATGCTATAAAATGCCCTTTTTCGTGATAAATGCTGTATTTTGAATAAATGCCATATTTTAATGCTATATTTCAATCAAAATCAATATTATGTAGCTAATTTACAACAAAAGGGCTTACAAATTTCAAAATAAACATGCAGAAGTTTAGGTAAGTGCCAGGTACTAAGGTCGATGACCAGTGGCGGGGGTGACCGCTCGTCGCGCGCCTCAACGCTCAGGTAAATATCCCGTTACGTCCACTCGTCAACAACAACCCCGCGCTCTCCCCCTTTTTTTCAATGCACCTCGGATACCTACGTTCCACTTATTTGCCTTATGCCCGTCGCTTTTATCAGATTACTTTGTGTTTTGTATTTGTGTTGTGGGATTTTTAATATTACTGGTGACATTTTTTCTAAAATTTCAACTTTTTGAAATAAATACTTACTATTTTTATGCTTTATTTTGAAATAAGTGCCATTTTATATGCCATATTTTGAAAAAATAAATGCCATTTTGCTATGCTATATTTTGAAAAAATACGGGAATATTTTGACGGGCTCTAGTCATAACTCAAAAATTATAGCTTAAATAAAAAATTTGGTTGGACTGTGCTATTAAGCACATAATTGTCTACAACTTTTTCCTTTACATATTTTTGCTAAAGTCAATAATAACAGAGCTATAGGCACCGAACGAAATTAGAAAAACATTATTTTTGCGAAATATCTAGTTAGCCTTGCATTTTTTCCAAAAAACAAAAACCTCATTATTCAACTCGTAAAACTGCAATTCTTTCCCCATTTAACCGTCTCTCTATCTCCAATACTTTCCGAGATCCCCATGCTAAACATGTAAATAAACTCGCCCTGTATACTTTTAATGTTTCAGTTATTATATTTATGTTAGTTTTAAAGTTTTTGAGCGTTTATATGTATACTATTTAATAAATGTATTTCTAATACTGATTTTTCAATTGTTGATTTCTTGATTGTTGTGCCATTATTATTGCTAAACTTTTATTTGCTATACTAGGACTCGAAGTGTGGCATAAATAGATTTAGAAAATATCCCGGATCGATTGTGTACCGGTATTTCATGTACCGGTACTTTTGTATACGATACTGCTCCGAACCGGTACTTTTAAGTCGATACGATACGATACAATGGTACCGGTACTTTTCGGTGTATCGAACATCCCTACCCTTGTGGGATGCCATTTTTGATTAGTGTTTGTTCACTAATTGAGCTTAGAGTGTGAACTTGTTGTTTTCTGTTTTCCAGATATGACGTCATCAGTTTTAAGGCAGTGCCTCTAATACCATAATGATCCAATTTATTCAGAAATATATCGTGAGACATACAGTCAAAGGCTTTAGTTAAATCACAGTACTGGACTAGGCATTCTTCATGTTCTTCAAAGGCATTGATTACATAGGTTATAAGAGACATTATTGCTTCTGTAGTGTTTTTCTTGGCCCGGAAACCAAATTGGGCTTTTGTAAAGAGATTATTCTTGTTGAAATAATCTGTTAATTGTTCGGCAATTGCATATTCAACAACTTTAGATATAGCTGGCAGAATAGATATCGGTCTGTAATTATTTGTGTTGGCACAGTCTCCTTTCTTTAATACAGGGATAACTTTGGCTACTTTGAGTTTTTCTGGAAAAGTTCCTTCACTGATTACTGCATTTATGATATTAGTCAATGGGTGTGCTATTGACACAGCCACATCTTTAAGTATTTGTGTGTCTATGTCGTAAATATCTTTTGTACGCTTACTTTTCATTTGACCTAGATATCTATATACATCACTTTCATTTACAGGAGCAAGGAACATGGAGTGACTGTATCGCACTTTATTTTTCTGAACTAGTTTCTCTGCTGTGTCACTGGGTGGTGGTATTGTTTGTTGAAGATTTGTAGCTACATTGGTAAAAACTAAGTTGAATTCATCTGCTGACGGTGGGTTTATTGGGTTACTAGGTTTGCTTCTTCCTAGTTCTTCATTGATCGTCTTCCAGATAGTTTTTTGTTTATTACTGGAGTTTGTGATTGATTTTAAAGTTTGAGTGCGCTTTTTGTTTTCCACCTCATTTAGATATAACTTTTTGTAGTTTAGGTAAGTGGTTTTTATTTTTTCATCATTTGTGTTTGAATAGATGTCATAAATCCATGCTAAAGTTTCTTTCATTTGTTTGATGTCATCTGTTAGAAGTTTACTTTTTGTTTTATTTTGTTTAATTTTCAGTTTATTTTTTGGGATGCATATATTATAGTGAAACATGAAAGTGTCTAAGAAGTTATTTAATTTTTTATTTGGGTCATCTTCCATATATATATTTTGCCAATCTTCTTCGTTTAGCTTATTAAGTAAATTGACTGTAGCACCAAGAGAGTATTTCCTGGTAAACTGTTTTGTTTTGTCTGGTGTGTGTTTTGAATTGAGCTCATTAATATCGATGATTTGTGCTCCATGATCTGAGATGCCAGGTTGGTAGGTGTAAGTTTTGTACTTAGAAATGTTTGTATATATATTATCGATGCATGTTTTAGTGCCGTTGTAGTGAATACGTGTATAAGAGAAGATTGTTTGGTGTAGGCCATATTCAGTTAAGCAATCTTTGAGTTTAAGGAGCTCTGTCGTGTTTTTCAAATGGTCAATATTTAGGTCCCCTGTAAATATTATGTTGATCGAGAGTTCATAGTTGTGAAATATATAATCAAGAGCGCCTCTGATGGTGTTGATATGTGTTTTTATATCTCCATCTATTTTATAGTATGCGATGATGGCTAAATTTCTTTTAGGGATGTATATCGCAGAAAGTTCACAAACTGTTTCTATTGAAAGGCTGTCCACATCTTGGATAGGTACACACTCTATATGTTGTTGTATATATATACATACACCACCACGAATGTGGTTTTTCCTTGTATAGCAGTTTGCTAGTTTGTAATTAGGTATATTATACATGTTGCAGTTCAGTTCGTTCATCCAATGTTCAGTTAAGCATACTACATTGAGTTGCAGATCATGGCATATGATTTCAAGAGCTTGGACTTTGTTTGTAAGGCCTTGAATGTTGATGTGCATCAGTTTGAAATTGTATAATGATTGGGTTTTATTTGGAATGTTGTTGGTCTTCTGTTTGTTGGTTATGCTTTCCTTTCTGGAGCTCCCTCTTGGTTTTTCATGTCTAAAAAACGCCTACCTCTTGAGAAGTTGAAGCGTTCGTATGCTACTCCTTTTGGCCAGAAGTTCTTCTTATATACCTCTTCCATGTAGGTTGTTGTTATAATCTCATATTAATGAGGTTATGTTATGATAAAAATTGCGAGGACGTAGAAATGAGTTCTCAAAACGCCCGGAAGACAAATATCTGTCTGTTTATTCTGTATCTAGGTGTGAGGTTAATGTGTGTATATTTTGAAAGAGCTTTTATGCTATAGAGGATTAGAAAAGTCTTAAATCCCGTATGAATGAGGTTATGTTAGATAGAATTATCGAGGATATAGAAATCCGTTCTAAAAGCAATTGTTTGGTTGTTTATTCTCTATCTACGTGTAAGGTTAATAGTTACATATTTGTAAAGACACTTTCATTCGAAGGAGAATTGGAAGCGGAATTGAATCCACTACAAATAAGGTTATAATATTAGATAGAAATAACGAGCATGTAGAAATCGGTTTTCTATATTTCCTGAAGACAATGTCTTTCTTTATTATCCATCTACGTGTGAATGAGGTTATTTATGCCAAATAAAAATGACGTGGAAATTCGTTTCCAGATGCCGTGAAGACAAATGTCTGCATTACTTTATCTATGTGTGAGATTAATGATTGCAAATTTTCAAAGATATTTTCTTGCCAAGGAGGATTGGAAAAGGCTGGGATCCTGTATGAACGAGTTTATGTTAGATAGAAATGATAAGAATCGAGATGTTCCTTAGACAGGTGTATAGTGCTTCTAAAGAAACCTCCATTGCAAGTCATAAACTTTCATGATGTCAAATCTGTGCATTGCTGCCGGTATGTTAGCAGAATGTTAACAGTTCATAAATCAATATCGTGCCATTTAGGAATATCCACGCCTCACCCTAAACACACATTAATACTATGCTTCTTTTATGTGCTGATAAAGACTACAAGTCGTTCAATTCCGTGAGACCTCTTCGAGGATATCTTTTTACCATGTAAATCGAATATTTTTTAAGACAGTGTACAAAAACGTTTGACAGCTCATTAACAAAAATTCAGTTTTTCTAAATTCTAAAGCGTTACATGTTGCTCTAAAAACAATATTATTTAAATATGGCAAAATATATCTATTAATACGTTTAAATATATTATATTAAAAGCATTTAGGGTTACTTGTTTCGTACATTTCATAAATTCTATTTCGAATAGCCCCCTTAGCAAAGTTACAGACTCAATTAACACGTTTAGGATGTGACATTTTTTGGGCGGCGAAGTCAAAATTTCATTTCATTGAGTGATATGTAGAGCTTACTGTTAAAAACGCTGATATTTAATGCAGCCGCAACGCCTGCAAACTGCTAAAGTAAAATTTTATAAATTTGCAGTAGCTAATTAAAAAGACTGAAAATTACTTTTCTACGTCATTCACTGGTAGGAAAGGACCTGTTTTACCACGTTTATGTTAGAAATATGCTAATAGTGAAGCAATAAGTTTTTTTATCGCATTTCATTTGGTAATGTACTACTTTTCTACATTCAAAATCGTTTAGAAATTGTTACAGGCAAAAACGGTATTAACGACACAAAGAGGCAATTTGTTACAACGTAAATACTCTTTCATACAAACCCGTCAATTTGTTACCACATCAAAACTACACAATCGGGAAAATTACGCGGATTCGTTGCCCCAACCTCGCTACGATGGGCTGTAACAAAATGTTCCGGCTTAAAACGCTCAGCGTGAAGGGCGGGTTCTTTACGACCGTAGAATTAGGGCTACAATCCAGTAAACGAGCTAAAGGTGTTAAATATTGAAGCACCACCACTTTCTGACAAAATCGGAGACAATCAAGAAGTAGGCCCACTCTGAAAGTGGAAGGAAGTGAGCCCTTCTTTCTACTTCTGGCTTGGCAAAGCTTGAGGCAGCGAACAGCTTAGTTGAACTTACCTTTAATTGCATTTGCTTACAATCGTCTGAATTCCTGTCAATCAAAACAAAACACATGCATGCAAACATCAATGAAAAACATAAATAATTAACAACGAACTCTATTGATATAGAAAATATGTATAGGTGACAATGAACGATACAATAATTAATTATTACGGTTGAAAATATGCGAAAAGGTTAGTCAGGTTAAATACGCAATGTTTAAACTAAACACAGGTAACGAAAATGACAATTGGCATGACTACATCCAAAACAGTAATAACTTCAAGTTTTGCACAAAGGAACTACGTTACGGCGATCAAAGTTGTGAATAATTACTCAAATAGTGACACAACAGCAAAGATTACTTGAACTCAAAACGACATACAGACATTAAAACTTGGCGGTAAAGGTTAAAATTAACTTCAAGGCGGTAGCTTCTGTTAAACATCTTACATTTATATCAACAATGGCACTACGGGCGATAGCGGCACTTTAAGATCACTTCACTATAAATTTCTATGTGTTACCAATACAATCAGTTAACAAATACCTGTTGGGAGGAATCCAGACGCTCTATATTGATGTTCAACTCAAGGTGCCGGTCGCATCTGAGTTATTGCCACAAAAGAACTACTGGAAACCACACAGGGGCAATATTCGGGCGGAGGTGAGCGGCATTATATCCCAGTGGGTTAATTGAACGAAGCCTATACAACAAGCATATTCGGTACGACATTCGGGACTTCATTCCAATGGCAAGTTTAGCACACGGTTGAGGTTTTCAGTTGAAATCCGCTTTAACAGCGTTATTTGAGGTGCTTAGCTTCACGGTACGGAAAAACTCGGCTAAACGTTCACCAGCACATCACTATTACACAGGGCTCGACGACAGCAACAATGTAGCTTTACAAATTTCGACATTCAACTTTCTAACGCGGCGCGCGACCAACGAAGTCGGGCGCCGCGGACGCAACGACCGCCCTTGTGACCGATCTCAAGGCCCGTCGCTGAATGCTTCTTCGGCCTAAGATGCGAAAACTAAATGAAAAGGTGCACGCGTGACTTAAGATCGTTCCTTGTTGAACTTATAGCGTAGTAAATGATGAAACATAATTTCGCTTATAAAGGTAAATTAACTGAGGGCCAAGCAACCGCCTCGATGGCGACGAAGAGTCAGTAAAGAGTGATAAGAACAGATGGCATCACCCAGACGGAAACAAGGCAAAATTTAGAACAAGCGTAAGAGGAATTGAATCGAAGATCCTAAAATAAACCGTGATATGCTACTGTGCGCAATGCACAAAATTAGGTTTGGCATTAACATATCTAAATCATATCTGAAATTAAATTGATGGTATAAAGTGAGCTGGGAAACGCTAATATTTGAAAAGGTTGGAATCATATATCTAATACTTACTATATTGCTAGCGGCTATGAGTGGGAAACTCATGAAGGAAGTGAGACATACAACCAACTCTTCAATGTATAATGGTGAGCTGTGCGCAAGCGCGGCGGCGTCGTCCGCCCAATAGGGAAGTGGTCAAGTTTAAAATTCGCTTCTAAAGGCGGAGTTCGAATTCTCACGCATGCGCACGAGACGCGTTATACTCTAAGTGAAACTATGTCGGCGCCGTAATGTTTTTGGGCGTTCCGAAGCCCTACTAGCAATATATGTGTATTATATATATGGTTGGAATAAAGTTTTGGGTACACCACTAAACTGTTAATTTAGTCTTAAGTTATTTATTTATTTATTTATGAGCTTTCGCTCATTACAGTAAACTTCGGAAAAGAATCTACATCACATAATGTAACAAGTTATGCCAGAAAAATACTACAGTGTGAATTTCGGATGTGGGAAAATGCAGGAAAGCGCTAAATTCCGAAAATTGTCCTCACAAAATGTAGTACTTGTGGCAGTACTGAAGTGTATTGTTGGTGGCACTATAAGTCTGTGTTAAATTTGAGGTTTTTTGCGTCAGTTTTTTATTTTATTTTATTTATTTACAGTTTTGGCCGAGTCAACAGATGGTCTACACAAAAGTAGCCATCCAATTATAGACCGGCACGGATAATACATATGAAAATTAAACTATAAATCACCAAAATATAAAAAAAACAGAGGAGAGATTAAATACAAAATAAAAAATTGTGACCTAAATATAAACTATAGCAACTCATGGTGTACACTTTTTTAACTAAAAAAATTAAAAATAAATAAATTATTACTCAAAACTTAAGACAAGAAAGAATACCAGAAATCAAAGATACAAATTACAAAAAAGCAAAAATTACAAAATTGCAAAAAAAAAGATGGATGAAGATGCAAAGATTAAAGCAATGTTATGTGTTGGTATTATTACTGTAAGTATTTAGAAAATAAGAGGCGATTGATCTTGCACTTGCTTCAATAGATTCAGCAAACATGTCAATACCCTCCTGTCCCACAAAGTTATAAGTTCTGACGAGCCTAACCGAGGGAGAGTTTATCGAAAAATTTGTAGTACACTGATCATGCCAGAAGAATAAAGAATTCCGCACAGAATATAATGGAATTTTAATAAAAAATCGTGATATAATTGAGGTATCATTGTAAAAGCCATTAATGAATTTGAACAGTTCTTTAATATCTAGTAGTGTCCTTCTATGTTCCAGTGATAGCATATTAAAATATAACAATTTTCCTGTGTAACTAAGTTTCAAGTTTAATTTAAAAGAGACAACTTTTAGAAAACGTTTTTGAACCATTTCAATTCTATTTATGTGAGTTTGATAAAAAGGATTCCATATGAAGCTACAATATTCCAGGTGTGAGCGGACATGCGCGTAGTACAATATTTTTAATGTATCAGGATTGCGGAAATTCTTTGTTACTCGAAATATAAATCCCAACATCTTATTAGCTTTACAAACAATTTGTTCAATATGCTTATTAAAAGTAAAGTCTTTGGTGAAAATAACGCCCAAATCACTTATAAAAGCAACATCGCTGAGAACTATATTGTCTATTCTGTAATCAAAATTAATTGTTCTTTTGATTCGACTAAATGATATTTTATCACATTTCTGCACGTTTAAAAACATTTTATTTTTGTTACACCAATCACTGAGATAATTCAGATCTTGCTGTAAAACATTACAATCTTGCGAGGATTTAATTTCTCGGAACAATTTTAAATCATCAGCATATAACAGAAAAGACGATTTGAAGTTAAAAGACAGGTCGTTTATAAAAGCTATGAATAAAGTTGGTCCAAGGTGCGAGCCCTGTGGCACGCCAGAACTGATTTCAATGGTATCCGACTTAAAACCCTTTGTAACAACACATTGTTTTCTACCAACCAGATACGACCGAAACCAGTGAAGCAACGTACCTGACACTCCAAAGCCTGAGAGTTTTTGTATAAGTATAGAATGATTAACTTTATCAAAGGCTTTGGAGAAATCAGTATACACAGCATCAACCTGGGATCTTTTGTTCATGGCTCCGCATATGAATTCTGAGTAATTAAACAAGTTAGTAGAAACTGATTTACGTGGCAAAAATCCATGCTGGTTTGGCGAGATAAAGTTTTGGATGTGATTAAGTAATATTTTATTTATGAGTGATTCTAAAATTTTTCCGAAAATTGACAATTTGGATATTGGACGATAATTACAGACGTTAGCTTTATCACCCGATTTAAAAATTGGGGTAACGTAAGCCAATTTCCAGTAATCTGGAAAAACTCCTTCGCTGAGTGATTTATTAAAGAGCAAACTTAATGGGTACGAAAGAGAATGAGCACACATTTTGACAAAAAATGGGTCTATACCGTCAGGCCCTCTCGACTTATTTATTTTGATATTTGCTAACAGATTTTCTATGTCAGAAACTTCGCACGTAATTGTACTTAAGTTGTTATGAGTTGGGTAATCGTGGGCATTGTAACTGACTTGTACGCTGTTTTCGTAAACTGATTTAAAATAATCTAAAAAGACGTTAGCGCACTTAGTGGGGTCATCTGCTTGCACATCGTTAAAATAAATCGATTTTGGCACAGACGTATCTGCTCTGTTCTCTTTTACGAAAGACCAAAACTGCTTCGGGTTTTGCTTAATATTCTCTTCGGAAGTTTGTATGTAATTTTTATGGCATTCAGAGACTAGTGTTTTGATTTTTTTGCGCAGCGAAGAGAACATCAAATAATCCGAGGCAGATTTGTATATTTTATATCTTTTTCTAATTTTATTTTTCCGTTTGATTAGGTTAATGAGTTTGGAAGAAAACCATATTGGATATGAAACATTTTGACACAGACTGATGCAAAACCTAACCTGCTAACCTCGAATTTGACATAGACACACAGTGTCGCCAACGATCCACTTCAGTACTACCAAATGCACAATATCAACTGGAGCTGCTTATTGTACTTTACTACATAGTAGAGTGCCTTGATGATGTGTCAGATTTGTAGCAAAGAAGAGTGTGGCCATGATTGTCAATCTGTTTCAGGTTATGAATTTAAGTCAATCAGCTGATTATCAAAATGTCGTTTGAACAAAAAGGCGTTTATAATTTGTCATTCTGACAAGTAATAATTCTTTATATACAAAGCATTTTGCTTTTCTCTCAGAATAAAATGTCTATATGTATTCTGAGTAATTGCGGCAATTCTTCGGAGACTGGTTATGCTCTATTTGATTTTCTCACCCCTTATATAACGTCAATATCCTTGTGATAGTGACAGATGTACATCTTTGACAAACGTAGCTACACTCTCCTCTCCTACAAATCTGACATATCATTAAGGCACTCTAGTACATAGAAACGAGTTCTGCTCAGCTTGGATATGTTTTGACATTTAATATCGCTTGTATATGAAAATTTCACAAAATTACGAGACTGTATATAAATTCGTTTTCTAGGTGCCCTTGAGAAAAATGCCTCATCAATAGTATTGAAAATGTTTAGAAAGGGTTAAAATTCAACTTGTATCTCTACTTATATATTACTCTGGAAGAAACTGAAGAAATCCAAAGTCTTTTCCAAAATTATTAAATATCCTAACCTTTATGTATCATTTAAGTAATTTTGATAACTTGGCAATTTCATGCGGTCCTGCATTGTTGTGCAGAAATATCACACCAATCAATAATAAGACCACAATTACTGCTGGGCAACTCTCCTACAGTGCTGCCTTGAGCAAAATATTAATAGATTAATTAGATGTGACGGGAATTTACAGATTTTATTATGTAATTGTAAACCTGTTCGTAGAATTGTCTCCAAGATATAGACTTATGCCTAAAAGGGCAGTATCCAAGTGCTCTGAAGCCAAAAGTGTTCATCCGTAAAGTTCAATGTTTGCAAAAGTTGGGGCAACGTGACGAAATGATGGAAGTTTTGGATAAAATCGCAAAATATATCAAAAATGCAACAAATTTGACAACTGCTGATATTGGTGAGTAAAATTTTGTTCACTACTAAGAAAAAGCTTCCATCCAAATAGATGTACCGTACCAAATGAAGTAGTTTTTAACATTTTAATATGTTAATGGGTTCGAATAAGGAGAACCGAACCTCAAACTACTTTAGAGGCATACAATTTTAATCTGCCTGTGGTATCATTTGCAAATATACATTTTTTTCCGTAATTTTACACACTAATCTGCGATGGTCCATAGATTTTTAAGTGTCTTTCACTGTGCTCTCCAATAAAAATTTTAAAAGATTATTGTGTGATTTGTACATTTTCTTAATTGGAATGTAAGACTAAGTTAATAAGAGATTAAGTCTCTAAACATCTAATGTTTCTTATTTACACAATGACCATACAGTCCATATCAGACCTTAGCAAATCTCTATGTCCCTGTTAGATCTACTAGACGTCAGTTTCTCATTCGTAGCAGATTTATTCTGTTTTAGTGTACTGTTTTCTCCCACCTGTTCTGTGGTCTTCCTCTGCTTCGTCTTCCATCTGATTTTGTTTTACTATGCCGTAATTTCTGTTGTTCATCATTGTCCTTGATGAGCTTTACTCCCAGGTCCTATTCTTAGCCGCTTTTTGGTAATGACTTTTTTGTCTTCCCCTGACACTTGAGTTAAAGAGGTTTGAGTGTACTCTTTGCACCTGCTTAAGATTCATTTTCTTTGTATGTTAATTCTCTCTTTATTTTTAATGTTATGGTTATTGCCTTATATATTTCTAGCGCCCTGTTTATGACCTCGTACCGTTCTCTTATTTGTATGTTCCGGTGAAGATTTGTATATCCATCACTTTATTATTTACTTCTTGGTTTTTTCATCTATACAGCCTGTGTGCTTCTTTCTTTGCATCTTTGTACTCTGCTTCTCTTTCTCTAGTTAATCTTTCTAAGGGTGTTTTGCTTCTCTCTCTCTCTCTCTTTGTATCTCCATAATCTTGCCATACTCATCAAACCAGTTTTATCTTTTTTTTCTTCTCTTTTATATTATTCTTCTGATCTCTTCTAATAAACTTTCTTTATTCTTAATTAATAAATATTTTGCACAAAGCCACAATTGCAATTTTTTTAAAACGTAATGCATTTTTTCAATAATTTTTTGTTCTAGCAACATACTCTCAGAAAATTGAAAAGTTAATGGTAGCCAAAGTTGATAACCCAAAACCGGAAGTCCAGCTAAATTTGTTACCAGCTTTGAACCCAAATCCGACCTTCCTCAATGGGTCAGCTTCAATTTCATTGAAGTGAGTTAGTATCCAACAAGCACTGCCAACAGTTAATTGACTCTCCTTTCAGGCACAACAAAAGCTTCGGGCGTCACGTTGTTGCAAATGAACCCATTGCCCAGGGAGAGGCTCTATTTGTAGAAAAAATATATGCATTTTGCCCAGCATATAACGACAGCAAAATGGTTACCAAGAAGTATTGCCAATACTGCTTGCAGGCACTCAACGGCTGTGTTCCGTAAGCTCATATTTTTTAAAAATGCATTTTTGCTTTAATATTTCCCCTATTTGCAGATGCAAAAAGTGCGTCAAACACTTGTATTGCACAGAAAAGTGCCGAGATGATGCCTGGATGGAGTTCCACCAGTGGGAGTGCGTTGCAATACAAGCTGGCTTGTTTGCAGTGCTAGACACTGCTCATTTGCCCTTGCGGCTTGTTTTTAAAGGGGCACACACAGGGTTCCCCACTATTGGTGGAAATGTAGATGAAGATCTAAAAAACTATGGCAATGGAGACGATAATTATCCTTATGTTCATAAACTTTGCACACATTTCCATGATATCAAAAAGAAAAAACTACTGACGTTTGCTTCGGTAAGTAAAAATATGTGTTCCAGTTATATAGTGATGGGTCAGTTATTTTGTTGGATGTTGATGTATTAGAATCATATCCCAGCATTTCTTTTTTACAGTGTTTAAGATTTGAGCTATAATAAACGTACAACCTTCTGGTTTGTGTGTTCTTGAAACCAGTAATAAATTATTGTATTTGTGTTTTTCTTACAGATTATATATCTTTTTATGTAAACTGTTGGGTTTTTATTGCTGGCAGTGTTTGCATGCATCATTTCAGCATTCCAGGTGACAACAAGCAACTCCAAAACAATATTAGCTTACCCTTAGCCGCACTGACGATGTTAATAGAGTCTTATATCTTTCCGACTGATTAAGCTAGCAAACCCACGGCAATATAAATTAATAGTACAGTAGAGTAAAGGGCTGTTTAAAAGTACCATTACATGCTTTGTCACTAAAAGCAGAAACCAATCAATCGACACATTGTCAAGTCACTAGGTTTATAGAATGTCAAATTTGTGTTCATATTGTATGTTTAGTATTATCTGATTCCCAAAATTGTCAGTGTTGCCCTTGTATAACAAGAAATTATTAAAATCTATCAAATATATACCAGTTTTGGCGTATATCTTGTATCCCATCCGCCCCCTTAAGGGTTAAATTGTTGCCCCTGCTTCTTTACAACTTTTCAATAATTTTAAAACACGCCAAATTGCCAGCCTATATAGCTATTTAGCTCTGCTTTAACTCTTGACTCGCATTTTGTTTTTAGCACGCAGCAATTTTGGTGTTTTATTTAATCAAAGCAACTAACTTCATTGAGTGGATGAAAAGTCTGCCCCATTTTGCCAACAAGAATGATGCTGAATTGACAAACAAATTAGGCGGCTTACTGATCAGGCATTTTGCTCAAATCCGCTGCAACGACGTAGCAATAAAAGAACTGGAAATCGATGGTGGTTGTACAATGGAGATTTTTAGCACGATTCTTCCTTCGGTGGCGATGATGAGTCACTCGTGCATTCCAAATATTGCCTATTAGTAAGCCTATTATTAGTTAATTTTTGATTGGCTGTTGGTTGTGGTATACCTGCATTATAATTTTTTTGTTGCAGCTTCGTGAATGATACGATTGTAGTAAAGGCACTGAAGGATATAAAAGTAAATGAACAACTGTATATGTCTTATATGGATTTGAGTTATTCAGATGCGTCGAAAGAGATGCGACAAGACCTTTTGAATGAATTTTGGCATTTCAGGTGCAAATGTCAAGGGTGTACTGACCCACTAATGGATATTGTAAGTATAAGTAAAATGTGCATGTACATTTATTGTTTCTTAATTTGCCTCTCAAATCACACACTACATAACCGGTTTTTATATTGGTTGGATATTCAGATTCTTGTCCACTATAATGCTGTTCCAAATAATCTTTGCTGACTCCAACTTTTAAAGGATACTTAAATCAGCCATGCGTCTGTTGTCATTTTTCTCTTGGTCTGCCTCGCAGAAATTATTTTCGTTTCGTATACTGCCATTTTAAAGAAGCCATGTAGTGCAGTTGGGAAAGCGCCAGGCTTGCATTAAGCAAGTCCTCGGTTCGAATCCCACTGTGGGTGGAATTTATCCACAACCTCGGCGATCGGTATCGAGTTCGGTGAGACCATTCACAGTTAGGCACCAAATTAACTGTGCTCTACTCGGAACCACATACCTAAGAAATAGAGTAACAAGGTCAACACATCATGAAGACACACACCTAACACAATGGTTGCTACGCAAGCTCAAAAAGGCACGTTCCATTGTAACCGGAAACCGGGGCAAGTACTTGTAAGAGTTCTATTTACTTTCTTGATATGCCTCTTAACATTCTAGGTTCTCAATTTTCAATTAAATTCAAATTGTGTGAATTCTATGGATAAAGTAAGTTATACCCCTGTAATCCACTTTTACTTTACTTGTTGCGTCTTGTCTCTGGAATACTTCTGGGTATACTGCGGTACCTTCGTTTATTCTTGTTTTTCCCAATAGCTATTTTGCGCCCATTCCCTTATCTTAAGTATATATATTGTGATGGTTTAATGATCACAGCAATTCTGGTTGCATAACTAAGACGAACATGCAATAAAGAATCAAAGATACCCAGAATTGATATTTTGTTTATTGCAACATTAAAGTAATTGCTATACACTAATAAATGCACAAGATATGATTAGCAGTAATTATAATTTGATTGATAGGGGGTGAGCATTAAATAAAGCAGTATCGGAAGGGTTACGTTTAACTTACATTTTCATTTCTTGACTGTGTTAAACGCTTTTGCAAAGTCAGTATAAATGGTATCTACTTGGTCACCTTTGCTCATTAATTGAGTAACTGTTTGAGTAAAACTTAAAAGATTAGTGATTGTGGAACGTTTAGGCAGAAATCCGTGTTGATATGGAGATATACAGTGTGGAAGTAAAGTAACGGATAAATTCATTAACGTTAATATTTACTTTTATGAAAAAATCTTGAAGGGGTATAGCGATTTTAATTATAGGACATACATCACAACCACCATTATGTTGCTACGTCATTTGTTTTAAAAGTTATGACGTCATCGACTTTTTAAAATGACAACCTGTACTTTTTATTATTGATTTTTGTAGTATTTCTTATGTTTTCAATGATATAAAATTTTCAATATGTTGCATCTGAAAAATCTAGAAAAATGGTCTTAAAGTTTAAATATTAAAAACCAATGAAATGAGCAAAATAAATCTAGTTACCTACGTTTGACGTAAAGTCATTGACGGCACATTCGTTTTTATTGAAATTTAAAAAACAATTGAAAAATACAATAATAAATAATAATAAATTCAATTTTCTGTGTCTCGCTTAATTGTACCATTTTTATTAATAAAATAGTTTGCTAAAGGTAAATTCTAATTTCGAAAAAGCAAAGGACGCTTATTTTTTTATGACATTTACAAATTGTTTAATTCTGACATGTAACTAATCTTTTCTTGTTTTATCCACCGGGAAATAGATTTATTTTGCTCATTTCATTGGTTTTTAATATTTAAACTTTTAAGATCATTTTTCTCGATTTTTTTCAAATGGACCATATTGAAAATTTTATACTGTTCGAAATGAGATAAAAAGTACTACCGAAATCAATAATAAAAAATATAGGTTGTTATTAAAAAAAATAGTCGATGACATATCATGAAAAGCAAATTACATAGGAAACTAAAAATCAGCTGAAAATATTCCCTATGGTCAAAATCGCTACACCCGTTCGAGATTTTTTCATAAAAATTAATATCAACGAAGTTAATGAATTTATCCGTTAGTTTATTTCCACACTGTATATGGCCTAACATAAGAAAAACTGTAGAATGCTCTCAAATATTTTACAAGGTACTGAAAGTAAAGCTATTGGTCTATAGTTTTTGCAATCATATTTACTGCCATCCTTTGGCACTGGACGCTTTAGTAATTTTCCAGTAATTCGGGAAGTGAGATGTCCGTAGAATACAGTTGAATATGACACACAAGCACAGCCCGCCTGGAATGGTTGTAATAAAAAAAAGTTTGCCAGCAGCTATTCGCGAGGGCATAGGTTATAGCGGGACTGTGCTTTACACCGGGCAGGGCTCGATAACTTAGGGCTGAAATGCCTGAGCGCCACCACTTTTCAAATAATAATACTAAGCGATTTCTTAAAAGTGGAAAGAGAAAATCAGCCGTAGGTGTGTTGTTGATACTGCTGCAGCGACTTCCTTCCTTGGGTTGTTCCGGATGGAACTTACCTTAAGTGATTTCCTACACCTAGAATCTTACACCTAAATACAGGAAAGAACGCATGCAACAACCGTCAAATCCAAGAAAACAGAATAATTAAAATTTAATCAAACACGAAATTATTATGTACAATGATCACATCTGATTTAATTACTTGAGTTCTAAGTCCTACATGACATCATGGTGTTTTACAAACTGCTAAATATTTTTATTCGGTAATCTTAATTTAACTACAGTAGAACTCGGTTATAACGAATTCCACGGGACCGCTATATTTGTTCGTAATCACCGTTATTCGTTATACCCAAGAAATTTCCAACTTCCGTATAATTTCTACTTTTTCGGAAACCGATAAAATTTTCCGTTTGACTCCCGACATTTTGTCACAACTAGAAAATGCGTAGGTAATGTCAGTAAAGGAACGACCAAGATACATCCACTTGAAGATTTTTGTAACTCTTTTTGTTGCGTTATAGGCCAACGTCTTATAGCTATTGTACTTTTAATCCTGTAAAGGGTTTTGTTAAATGCAATAGCTAAGACGTGGCTATGACGCAACACTTTCGTTTTGCAGAATGCGATAACAGAACTGAGCCATAACATCGGGCGAAACCCATTATCGCTTTTCGAAGAACTGAATCCTGCAGGTAGCTGCTGTATTCTAAGAAAAATGGAGTTGCTTGCAATGCCCACTATCTCGCGCTATTGTACAGAGTGCTAGAGAGAGCTAGAGAAAGTGGCCTACGAAATTTAACTGACCACTATTTTCCTAGAAAACCTTCCTTATTATAATGTTGCCACAACAAAATACCTAATATCTTTCAGTTACATTTTATTAGGAGATGAAAAGGATCAGTTCGGAGAAGGTATTCTTAAATTTTGGTTCGTTATTCCCGTGAAACGAATTCGTAATAAACATGAAATACATGCATTAAATCAAATGTAATTCAAATAAACCTTCAAAATTATTCGTTATAAACGTGAATTCGCTGTAACCGTGATCGTTAAAAGCGAGTTCTACTGTATTTACAAGATTATGAATTTGTGAAATGATACTGACTATTTTGTTGTTATCTGAGCGCTATATGAGGTCTTTTAGACGTGCATCACTTAATTTGCTTCTGCGACACTATTTCACTTAGCGAAAATAATTGGTATCTATATTAATATAAATTTTACACAGTACTTTCTATAATCCTTGCTGCGGCTTGAGTTGCTTGATGTCCCTCCGGAATCGCGCTTGGACGAGTCGCTGCAGTGAATCCGGGAGAAAAACTCGATCACGGAATGTAAATGATGCTACAGTGCGAGAACTTGGTCTTCCTGTCTGGTTCCTTGTGCAGGAAAATTCCGGGGTGCTGATATAACTAGATGAAAATCCAGTAAGCACTCCTGGTTAAATGACTCAAATCGATCCGGTTCCGTAAATTAAATCTCGCAGAGCGGATTGAGAAGATATCTCAGGAAATTAGAACCGTCGTCAAAACACGCACAGAACTTGGCACCAAGCTAAGCGGCTTGCTTCGATGCGGGAACTGAAGGAACTATCTTTGGCCGAAAAAGCAAGACCCTTTTTAAAAGATCTGAAAGCGTTGTGGCAGGGAGACAATCAGATGTTTGCAACTATTGGCTTAAAATGGTGCATGCGATTAATTCAGCAATGGGATTGGCTGAGGCGCTACTGGGGAGATAGACTGACTGATTTGTGCGAGAAGGAATGTACTGCTGAACAGGTGTTAGTTTCATGCTCATATATCAATCTTAATTTTAATGGCCTAACGAGCGTTTTGATTGACATTAGAAATTATTTGCTCAATGAAATAACTTTACTGTCTCTTGACTGATTTATGAGGCAACAGCTGGTTGTTATGGGAACGGAATAAACTGCAGCTGGAAGGTGTACACCTATGTGCTTGTCAGTTTGAGTAATTTATGAGAGAGCGATTGATTGAACAGGTATAACGGAACATACGCTGCAAATTTGAAATTCATCTAACACGTTATAAGAGTATTATATATTATTTGTCTTTGCACCAACGGTATCCTAGTTTCTTTGTTTTGTAGAGTTTGTGTCTTTTGGTTCTTCTTGTAATTTTGATTTACCTGTTCACTTAAGCTTTAGGTTTTATTGCTTGTTTAAAACACCTTTATTTCACCATAAACTGGATACCCACTCCTCCCACTTCACACCCCACATACAAATTTTGAATTACTGTTTCCGCTCTAAAGTTATCAAAACTAATTTTCTTAGAAACTCTTTGTATTTGTAATATTAAAAAAGAACTTGTCACTTCAAGTTATAACTGAGGAACTTAATAAAACTTCCAGGAAATTGCTGATTCATACCCCTGCATCAAGTGTAGGGGCTCCGCTACTGTCACTTCTGGCTTTAACAAGTGCACATGCTGGAAGTGTCACCAGCAGTTTAGGCTGCCATATGAGGTATTTATCAAAGAGGGATTGGTCGCAGATTACGTAAATATATGTAAGTATATAAAAACTCCGATTGGACAGCTTTACTTGCGAGCTACTTTCAGTTGAAGAGAAGCAAAACGTAGAGGATGCACTTCGAGCTCTCGAGTTGTGCCGATCCATATTGAGCCCTTCCCACCGAATGATCCCCGGTATTTACTTGATACTCATGAAGTATTTTTTGGCGCACGGTAAGTTAGTCAAAAAAAAACTATGTGCTAATAGACTTGTGGTTATATTGCAAACAGGATCCCATTTTCATCATGTCAGAACAAACTTAAGATTTTCATTTTTGAGTATAATTTGATTATTATCAATTTATTTATTATAAAGAATTAAGTGGTAAAACTACGCCAACATTTAATTTTTGCATGGGGCTCACTATTGCTCTTGCACAATCTACACGGCAAGGTAAAACGGTTATTGATTATACATACATATCTTATATTGCATTTATAATATGCAAATATTGCAATGGTTTAATGCTCACAGCAATTCTGGTTGCATAACTAACACGCAAATGAAATAAATCTTCAAATTGGCACAGAATTGATATTTTGTTTATTGCAACATTAAAGTAATTGTTATACACTAATAAATGCACAAGATATGATTAGCAGTAGCTATAATTTGATTGACAGAGGTTAGCATTCAATTAAAGCAGTATCGAAAGGGTTATGTTTAACTTACATTTCATAAAATGTGCTTGTTATGGCAGATGTACTACTCAAATTATGTGGACTGACAGAGTCAACATTGTAAAGTCGAAACATTAATGTGAATTTAATGTAATACAGAGATGTTTTGAGCGTTACGAAAATTATATGAAGGGTTACTGTTGAAAATTGTATTGCCAACAACCTGTAACGCAGCTGATGGGTAGAGAAACTGTGCAAAGCAAAGCAAAGAGCAAGAAAAGGCAACCTCCTAAAGAACAGACAAATGTGCAGTGCTAATCAAACTCGTGAAAACAGTGCAATTAAAATGAAAGTGGTGAAAAGCAGAGATTTAATTAAGTTACAAAGTGCTACGATTGACAATTATTGAAAAACAGTTTAGTTTCTAAGTAAAATAATTTTATCAAATCTTACTTCCGGAACAATTAATGTATTAGTTGCTAGGCAACCTGATGTTCAATTATTATTGTTGTCAACCCAAGCCATGAAAAATTGAGCTGTGTAAAAAGTTAGGCTCCCAGAATAGTTTTTAATATTCGGTGTGCAGAGCATCTGTGACCATAAATTCATTGTGCTAAAATATCCCAGTGAAGAGGGATCTGTGCTGCAAGATTTGACCAAGCGCGTCCGACATCGGGGTCGTTTTCTACGAGTTCCAGAGCAGAGGTCGGCTGAAATTTGTATCCAGCATGAATAGCAGACCCTCCTTGGTGCCAGTGTGTATAGCAGACCCTCCTTGGTGCCAGCCTGCAGAGATTTGGAGCAGGGGGCCATCACCAGATTCATTAGAGCTGTGGCATCCTTTTATTTGACGAGCCAGCATCAAACCTGACATATAAGGTAAATTCCAACAGGAAAGCCGATCTGGAGGCCCACTCGTTTTGGGCTGCATCAAGAATAAACAATTTACAAGGTCCAGAGTTTTCCAGCCTCGGGGTTGTTCCAGAAGATTTTTATTACGATAGCGTTGTTTGATTTTGCGGTTGGGATCAGATTTGGAGCAAATTGCAGGAAGGTGAACAAGTGCCAGTCAGTGCGTTCTCTTTACTTCATTAAAACAAATACCAGATTAGCCGTAATGTCATAATTGCATTGCATGTTTACCTGACTTGAAATTCGTTGATTGTTGGTATTTTGAGTTCAAATTACGCTCATTTTGGGACGATCATTCATTTCTGTTTACGCTGTCAAGTTATAGGTTAAACTGCCAGATGCAAGAATGTCGGGTATTTACCATACTTGAATAAAATTTATACTCAACAGTAAATGCTATACTGGGTGTTAAAACCTAACCCTTTGAAAAGAGTTTTCTCATGTAATAGCCGGAGCATCATTTAAATAAGTTGCCAATAAATAAAATCGGAAAGGCAGTAATAGTACATTACATACCGAAGTGGGAAGTGTTTCATTACTGTCGAGAGATTAAGTAGTTTACCGAGACGCATAGCGTCTAGGTTAACTTGATCTCGAGACAGGAATGAAACTTTTCACCGTGGTATGTATACTGTTTTACTCACAATCAGTTTTTGTCATTATTTATTTAATTAGACAAGTTTCAAATAATACGTATTTTTATCGCAGTTTAATAAGTCACTTTAACAAAGGAAACTGCAACGCTGTTGCTAGGTAACATGACAAGTTCATTGAAAGTGAAGTTTAGCTAGCCGGGAAAATCTTTCCCGGCTAGCTGGGAAAGTAAAGTAAACAATGACCCGCTTTCCTACTGTTTTGAAGGTTAGAAACGTACCTATTATTAACCTATTGTTGTGAGTAAACCATTTAGTTTGCAGTAATTAATTATTACAAACCCTGAGATTTGACACAATTTTGAATTCTATTATTAAAACCACTTGTATTTGTGGTGATTTGTCCTTAATTAATTATTTACTTATACTATAAAGCCTTTAGTAGAAGGGTATCATTACAATACCTATATAAGATCGTTAATAGAATGATGAACAATTATTCTAGTATTTTTATTACTATTTTTTGCAAAGGTACAATCGCCGATTTGGCACACTAAGGCCGTACACACTAGATTTAAACCTAGCTAACGCAGTAACAAATAACAGCTAATAGACACTAATTGGATATTTAAAATTGGTTAGTTCATGATGAGTTCAGTGTATTAAGGCACATTTCCACCTAAGCAACATACAACAACTTTTGTGTTTTACTATGTCGTAAGGGGTAAGGGTTGTTGAAGCGCAAAACAAAGCCTGTCATAACCAAAAATCAACCTCACTACTGGAATGTACGAACGCTCTTTGAAACTGGAAAGCAACAACAGGCTGCGGAGATGAACAGGTACAAGCTGGATGTACTGGGATTTAGTGAAGGTTTATTTGAATGGAATCCAGTGTCTGAAAGAATCTTGACTGCCAGACCACAAGGAAAAATATGAAATTCAGTATAATTCAGTGCTGTCCGCTCACAAATGTAACAGATATAGAATACAAACAATATATGCAGCTCCAAGACATGTTCAATAAAATAAAGAAAAAAAGACATCCGAGTAATCAGAGACCTGAACGCAAATACCAGCTTGGCAAAAAGAACAAAAACAGTGAACTCTTTATAGACTGGTTCGCTGCAAACGAGATGGTGATAGAAGCAACGATTTTCCCTCATAAAGACATACATAAAGCATCGTGGCTGCACCAAAATCAGAAGATATCTAATCAAATTGACCATTTTGCTATACAAAGACGATGGAGGAGCTCGCTATTAGATATAAGAAACAAAAGGGCAGACATATACAGTGACCACTATTTGATGGTAGCAAAGGTTAGGATAAAGATAGTGGCAGCAACAAGCAGATTTGGACACCAAAGCAAACATTATGAACTAAAGAAGCTGAAAGACAAAACGATAAAGAAAGAGTTTCAGATACAATTAAGAAATCGATACCAAAAACTAGGTGACCTCGCAGAAGATCAAACGGAAGGCATTGGGACAAAATAAGGAACATATGGAATAGGACAGCCGAACAAGTTCTAGGGTTCAAAACAACAAGAAAAAGTTGGATTACAAAAAGGACGTCAAAAGAATTGAAGAGAGAAGGAATAGAAAAGCAAAAATGATCGCATGCGCAAATGAAGAAAGACACACCGAATTTAAGAACCAATTACGAACGAACCTATAGAAGAAGGTGGATCAGTGAATTAGCCGAAAGAACAGAAGCTGCAGCAGACGAAGGAAACAGGAAAGAAGCATATAACACAACGAGCTATCCCAGAAGAAAATTGCAAAAAGTCGACCTGTGACAAATAAAGATTACCAAATTACACGGTGGAGAGAATATTTTCAAGAACTTCTAGACCACCCTGATAAACCAGATGCAGAAATGCGAAACAATGAAGAACCGCAAGAGGCACTATTAGAAAGAATAAGGATAGAACCGGCAACGCGATTAGAAGTAAGATTGTGACATTTCAACCCTCTGCTAAGGGTGTCAAAAATTACTTCCATCGGGTAGCTCTAGTCGGAGTTAATTTTGTTCCTTCAGATATAATAAGATCAGCAAACAAACACCAGGATATTTTCTTGGGACAGTTTTATTATATTTTAATATATATTTACAAACATTAAGGTTTACTCGGAAAATCAAAATAAAATGTATTTTATAATAAATTCATAAATCCTAACTCAGCTGCAACCCGCCACATGTCGGTGTATGGGATAAATCCTCTTGTTCCCCATTCGGCTCTGCGGTATGCCACTGCCCTGGAACTCGAGCAGTCAAAATTGGGCCGAATGCGCAGTCCTTTAACCTCAAAATTCGGCCCGGATTGAAACGTGCTAGGGGCTGTGAACACAGAGATAATTAGGTTACCTTAATAGGTGCTTACGCTTCAGGAGCGTTTGTGAAGGTCGCCAAGCCTCCTCGAAGGTCGCGACGTTGTTGTGTACTTGTGCAGCGCGCGCGATATTAGGTATTTCAGCTGGTGCACCGGCGAATGACCTCGAGATGGTTGCAGACGCTCGGGGATGTTTCCCACGGTGCGGCTTAGTCTGGTGGTACTGCGGACGATTCCCTATGTCCCTGGAGAAGATAGATAGATAGAGAGATAGATAGTTTTATTAACCATTACAGCAATACACATATACATGGCAAGTCAAAACAACAAATAATTCTTCTTTATGAAATAAAGTTAACAAGATTATGATTGAAACAGTTTACAATTATTATTACCGATCAACTTTATATGTTTTCACCTATTTAAAAACTATATTGAACAAGTCTGGCTGGCAGGTAAATGTCTGTGGTTAAAATAATTAGCACATATTCAAATTGTTGCGAAGTTTGCGGCTTGCAGGCCTTTTGGAAATATGAGATCTATTATGTTTACTTCGGGATCAATTACACGGAGAGGTCGGCTTGCGTAATTATGGGAAATGTGGAAGCGGTCCCTCGAAAGAGCTTTCGCTTCAAACAAGTTTCCGAGCGAGTACAGGTATCTGGAGACGGGAAGTGGGCTAATTATTTATGCTGGTTTTGGACTGCAATATTCGAACGAATAAATCAGGAAACGGTCCCTTGAAAAAGCCTTATTTCAAAACTGATTTCCGGACGGGAATATATTCAGGTTAATTAGCCAGAAACCGGCCTCCTGGTGGAGCCCTCGGTTCAAACTGGCTACAGGTAAGTTTGGAACAGGGGGGTTCAGGATTTCAAAAATTAAGTGAATGAGAATGAGAATGAGTTCTATTAATCGGACGGGACAGGAACCTCTGGCAATTCTCGGGAATGAATGAATGAATTAAAAAAGCCTCGTGAACTGGTCGCAAAGCTGCTTTTATATGCCTTCTCCTCGTGCTTCGGACATCTTAGGATATACTACACTCACTAATAGTAAAAATATGGGATACAAACACAATACCTGAGAATTGGAAGAAAGGCTTTCTAATCAAGATACTAAAGAAAGGAGATGCAACCAACTGTAAAAACTGGAGAGGCATAACCTTACTTTCAGTTCCAAGTAAAATACTATCTAGGATTATAGTAAATAGAATCAGACATCACATTGAGAAACATCTATGGAAAGAACGGTCAGGGTTTCCGCATTATAATAGAACAGTGCTGACAATACGTAACTAATCTTTACTTACTATTTGTGGACTTTGAAAATGTGTTTGACCTAGTAAAATTGAGAAAACTAAATCTCATCAAGCAAACCTACGAGGGATAAACAAGTCAGGTTGTAGACAAGAACTAAATATCAGAACCAATACAGATAACAACAGGAATAAAACAAGGCTTCATTTTATCTCCACTTCTGTTTTTAATGGTCTTGGACGAACTAAAGAAACAAGTTGTATGAAAATGAAGAAGAGGAGTTAACTGGGGATTCACAGAACAACTGGAAGAACTTGACTTCGCAGACATCTGCCATCTGTCACATACCTATTATAGAATCAAATGCAGCAAAAACTCAACAGCGTAGAAGAAGAAGGAAGGGCCTTTGGTCTAGGAATCAACTGTCAAAAAACAAAATTCCATCTAAATAACATCGACAGAGGGGGTTGAAGAATTTAGCTAGGGTAATAAATCGGTAACTGCCAGAATGCAGATTGACTGATTTTTCGAGATAACCACACTTACCGTGTGGGCCAAACTAGCTCTCTAGCACGTTTTAGGTTGTGGATTTGGAGCTCAGCAGTGCACCCTGCAAGTAGCTACAAAACAGTAAGGCACCAGGAATCAAAGTGATTCCGAAAAGAATAATCGAACAACGGTGGACTAGGGTTTATTAAATGTAAAAGATTGGTTGAACATCAAAACGGTGTAAATAGATGGTTTATCAAATTGTTTAGATTACAAAACAATATCGCAAAGTTTCACGGAGGGTTTCCACACGCATAATTCTAAGGAACCCCTTTGTGGGTTTTTTAAAACATTTGAACTTGTCGGATTAATCGAGAGATGTGCACATCACTGTCAGTAAAAACCTTAATCCCAGGTCACCGATAACCTAAGCGTGAGTGCGCCTTTTACAATAAATTCGAACATGAAATATTGTGATAGTAATTAAGGAATTATGGAAATATAAATATATTAATAACACACGTAACTCTTCACGTACTGGCGTCTCAAATAAGTAAAGTTCACCACACTAACCTCTGGTGCTCAGTAAATACTTGAAAGGCGTCGTAGGCTGTGAGCTGCCATACACAGGAATTCCAAAATCAACGGGCTAGCTGCACGTGGTGCTTTTGATTGAGCTGCCGGAATCGGAACGTGGAAAAAGGCTTGCACCCATTTGCCCACCGCAGGAGCACAAGAAAATCGTGGTGAAATATTCCCTTGTAGGGTAATTGTTGAGATAAAATGCCTGTTCCAAAGGTTACAATAAAAGAGCTAAAAGCGCCCAATTAATACAGAAATTACAAAATTTGAAAGTCCATCATACCTGATTTATTTTCAGCTGTCGAAATAGAATGGTTAATTAAACACACGATAGATTTCTCGTTCAGCGAGCTGCTAGGCCGAGTTGCCAAAGGAAAAATTAATGCAAGCCAAGTCGCCTGTCACTGGAGAGAAGATAACAAAAGCGCTGCGCTCGGAAGACAGTGAGCGCGGATTCAGGCAGGTATAAAAATGGACGAAACTGGGAAATTGAACAATTCGAAATGCAAACTGATTACGATTTAAATTAAAATGTACAGGTTAAGCCTGAAATAATTGGGTAAATGGAGAAAACATTTAAGCGGCACGAAAAATAGTTTCAAAACTAAGTTACGACATGACTTTCAAAAATTAATGTTTGACGCAAGGCCACTTTATAATTAATGTCCTTGGCATTTCATTGATATTCATGCTGTGTCTATTGACCGGATACAGGATTCAGCAGTCTATTTAAACACCGTTTTAACCTCAAAAATTACTGTACAATACTAACAGTCAATATAAAACACCTTGAAACCGTTGTTGATGAGACTGAATGTTGCAGTTTGTTGTCAAGTTTTCTTTGATCTTTACTGTCTCAAATAGAAACATGCAACAACCTCCAATTTTGATATAAACTGCAACACATTGTAACAAAGATCAACTTTTATGTTGGTATTGCTGAAAGTTGCTGTATGCTGCTTTGGTGGAGATACGTCTTTCAAGTTGACTGATCTTTACCTCCGCAAACAGACAGAACAACCTCCAACTGCGACATAAACTTAGCACAACACACTGCAACAAAGATCAACTCTTATGTCGCTGTTGCAGTCGGTTGTTGTATGTGTCTTTAGTCACTATCACTTAAAAGCAGGTCTTGAGGTAGCCTTGGCTTTAGGTGAATGTTGGTGATCGCTAGCTGTGCCAATCCCAAGATTGTTACTTGACATCCGCACTGTCAAACTGACAGCAGTTGGGCACCACTGCTATTTTTCACATTTTAATAATTAAATTAATTTACAGTCTAATAAAATAGCTATTTAAGTAACGAGGAATGTAAGGACCTATTAACATTTGAGGTAGGCAAGTGCAAGCCAAGGCGAAGCCGCGGCTTGTCTACCGAAAATGTTAATAACTGATACATTCCGAGTTATCCCGCTGCTTATCGTTCGGTTTGTCACCTGTCACTTGGATTAATTTTCATGAGGTATGTTACCTGTGAGTGTCACATGTCACATAGACACTTGCAATTATAAACAAAACGTCTAAGTCTGCATCTTACGTTGTTAATTATATTATCCTAGGAACTTAATAATAACATTAAGTTCCTTTGTCAAGCGAAAGTACCACACAAATACAGGGTTCGGCAATAGAATCTGACGGATTTCAACGGGCTGTTGCGAATTTAAGGTAACAGTTATTGGAATGAAACTAATGAATAAATAACGTATAAATAATGCAATTTATTAACAATCAATTACTTTTTGAATATTAAATCAAATAAATGTGATACGCGGCGTACAGCCAATACTTCTAATCTTTTACGAAAGTTATCCATTACACGCTGTAATAAATTTTGATCTCGATTAATTTCTTCGATTTCTTGACTTATTCGATTTTTTAATTCTTGAATGGTGTGTGGCCTGGATTGAAACACTTTTTCTTTGAGTTTTGCCCCATAGAAAACAATCTGGCGCCGTTACAGCTGGAGATCGGGGAGGCCAAGGGATATCGCCAAATCATGAAATTAAATGATTGTAGAAAACGTTTCCCAAAAGATTTAATGTTTCTCGAGCCGTATGGGCAGTTGCTCCGTCCTGTTGAAACCAAGTATCATTAATGTTGATACCTGATTTCCGCAATTCCGGAATAAAAAATTATTGCAACATTTCTCGATAGCGTTCACCATTTATGACTTGGTTTCAATATATGTAGTTACGGCAAACACGCGGAAATTCACTGGCCAGTTGTCCATGGTAACTAAAACTGCATGCATGGAGGTATACATTTCTGCAACTGTCAGATTCCTACTTCATTTGTGATATAAATTAGCACGCCTCCTAATCCGTCAGATTCTATTGCCGAACCCTGTATAATAACCGACTTATACATTTTGTTACTAGGACTGTATCACTTACATGATCAACAGTGGAAAATAGTATATTATACATCAAGGTAGCGAAGCGCAGTATTATAACCTGAGCGCATATTAGATACTGAGCGCGCAGCGCGAAGTATCTAAAGCGCGAAGGTTAAAAGACGATTCGCTACCGTGGTGTATATACTATTTTTTGCACTACCAAACGACTTAATACCTAAATTCCCAACAAATTTCGAAAATATTTTAACTGTCAACCTGACAATACAGCTCTTTAAAACGTCAAAATTAAAATAGTCATATTTGGTAACTTAGCAATTTATTAGTTACCACGGTGAAAATTGTTTATTTTACTTTCTCTCCCTTGGTGGAGAAAATCAATTTCACAACCTAAAGATAGGCCAATAACGGTGCGTTTTGAGACTAGCAGTGCAAAAAACATATTATTTTGGAAGTATAGTCAAGACATTTTTTTAAAATTTGGCACTGACAGTTCGAATGTCAAGTAAATGAATAATACATAAGATATAGTAATTTGTACAACTAGTTTTGAAAGTTGTACTTTTTTCATGAATTTACAGTTTGATTAATGCGGGCGAAGCCATAATAACTATCAATTCATAACATATAAATACTATAAATTCCATTAGATACTATTTATCACACAGTATGTTTTTGTAATACAAACAGTTTTGCTCATTACAGGCAACTTGAGCGTTTATACTGAATACGCCAAAATGGTCGAGGAATATTTCATCAAGAGATACGGCAAATATTCTTTCAGACATGCCGTTATGAACTATAACACATTGTTTAATGTAGTACAAGCACTTACAAAACGCACATGGAGCATTACTGATGCCCATTTCAGGTAAGCCATGTGGCAATATACTGTGTTGTGAAAAATATGTTGCTAGATTACATATTTGAACATTATTTTTCAGTGTAGTGGTGCAGGAGTTGAAAAGCTGCGTAAATGAAATTGAAAAAATGTTTGAAATGCATCACCCCATGTTTTTACCACGCATACAGAAAATGCAAGAAATTATTTCAGTATTGCAGCTGGAACCAACTCACTTATCATGAATTTGCGGTAAATGTCAAAGAATTCGACTTGATTGCCACTGCAGCTCCACTGAAGCTGATGGTGACAACAATGAATAAGTTGTTCGTTGTTTGTTTATAGTTTAAGTTTTCTATACGTTATATAACTAGCAAAAGCACATGTTTCAGTTAGAGTAGGGAGCATTAAATATTCATTATGTTATGTAAACTACAAGCAATATTGTTGATTGCGTGTACTAAATGTACATGTTAATATTCCAAAGATCTTGATGGTGTGAATATTTTGGTTGTAGTGCAAATTGTTACTGCGTTATTTATTTTCAAACTGTTAATTTAGTAAAGTGTGAATACTCTAAGGAATAGGATCTTAATGGTGTGAATACGTCAGTTATAAGCTATAAAGAAAATCTATTTTGTTATTTCAAGTTGTGTTAATTCAAGAAAGTATTCAAATTATACGACTTTTTTATTAACATGTAAACTTACGTACAGGTAGCTCTCAAACTGTGTGAACATACTAAAGAATAGGATCTTGAAAGTGTGAATACTTCAGTTATAGCGAAATGTTGCTGCTCGGACTGTGTGTAACATATCTGTGATGTGAATACTGGTTAGAGACAATGTTAATACTTTAATTATTTTTGTGTTCATTCAATAAAGTGTTCAAAATGTTCAACTACGTTTTTAAATTAACATAGAACCTAAGATAAAGGATAACTTTAAAAATTTTGTATTTATAGCACCTTACGCTACAAAAATAAGTAGCTATCCTAGAACAATGATGCCTACCCCCTTTGAGAAGGCATTGTCATATTCTAGCGCTTCTTCGACTTCTTGAAGCAATTTGCATACTCACCTCTTACAAGGCCTTGTCACGACATTCACAAATCTCTTTCCCTTCAAAGTCAATTTTTGTGACGGCCAGAGTTTGCAGGGAGCCACGTGAAAGCTGTACTAAGGCTAACAGGCTGTAATAATGAGGTGTTCGGCCAAGGTTTCCCAGAAATAAGGCCTTCTCACTGCATCTTTCAGTCTCTTCAGAACCCTCGGGTAGTATTCCTTGTTCACCGTCTAACCTTATGGAGCATGCATATGATGATCAACACCTTTGTGGTTAAAAAACCAGGTAGGCTCAATTCTGGTTAAGCAGTTAGTTTAGAAGAGGACTATAACTTCCAGATTAGAAAGTTGAAATGAGCTAGTTGAGTATAATTTCAAAGCGTTTATTTAATTTGTTATAGTTGTATGAGTTGCCGGGAGCGGACGTGAGTTAGATGCACCGGCAGTAAACCTAAAATTTAGGCATTGTCGTGTTAACTAATTCGTGGTAATCGTGGTAAAAGAATAAAATAAAGTGACATAAGCATAACAGCATATAGAAAGGAATCAGAAAAGTGCGAAACGCGTAGTTAGCAAAATATAGTGGGAACGGTAAGTTAGTGAGCACAAGGCGCATACAAAAACGTGCGAAAATTAAGCGGGCCGACAGAATACACGTGAGGTCAAAGGCCGCGCGCGGAGATACGATAAAAGCCGGTTATCAACGTGGCCGTGTTTACCCAAACAAAAATCAAGATAGGCGGTAGCGACATAAATAAATAATAGCAAAGTGAGTGAAAGAAAGTAACAACAAACCAAGATAACAGAACAAAGAAACCTCAAGAGGAAGAAACCTTTAAAAAAAGTAGAGGAACATCTAGGACGCCTGCAGAAGCAAATAAAAGTAAGCCAGAAGCAAATACAGAAGTAGACACGGAGAAATGAATAACCAAATAAAAGAAAACAAGAGCGATATGCAGAATATTAGAGACGAATTAAAAACAAACAACGTAATTGTAAAAGAAGTGAGAGCCAACAATGACAACTTGAAAAAATTTAAAGAAGTGAGAGTCATTAAAGAGGAACTAATCAAAAGGGAGGTAGAATAGGAGAAAAAAAGGAAATATACGAAAAGTAAAATAGAGAGCCTTGAAAGGAAAGTTGAATCACAGAAGGAACAACATAGTCATCAAGGGCATGCATATTACAAGAGGGAAGTTTAAAAGAGGAGGTGGAGATGGCAATATAACGAGAAATAGAAGTCACGGCGGCAGTAGAAACAGCGTACAAAATAGGCAAACAAGAAAACAATAGAATAATAGTCGCAAAATTGAAACACTTCGAAGAGAAAATAACCATACTGAAGAATAAACACAAACTAGGAGCTAAGAAAATCTACATAGACAGCAATTTAACACTAGAAGTGCAGAAAGTACAGGCCGAGATCCGAAAAAGAGCAAAAGCAGAAAGAGATAAGGGAAACAGCAGGGAGGTGATCCATCACGCTAATAGTGGAGGTGTCTTGATATTTCATTTTCATTTCTTTCTTAGTGCCTTCTCCTTCAGAGGATGGACCTACTTTACTTGTTTTAATTTTAATTGTTAAATTTGATGTAATAACCAGCATAACGATCTTTATAACTTAGTTTGCTGGCTATTGAATTAATTTTCTTCTCCAATGTGGTGTTCTTTGTGATTTTTCATTACTACCTCGCCTTCAGCGCTTAAACATAACCTCATTTTAACCTACAAATTGGAACACGTGGTTTATTACCAATGATCATTTTGGCCTGAAGATGAAACCAGTCTGGTTTCGAAACATGTCGCCTTTTTAATAAATGTACGTGGAGAAGACTACTGTGTTTTATTGCTTCGTAAGAGAAACAGCACAAAAGTAAATTACAGGAGGCTAGAGATAAACGGGATTCAATATGAATGGTTTGGGGATCTGGAAGGGCTGTCAAGGAGCCAAACAACTTCAAAAAAGTAAAAGCTAACCACCTAGCCGAACCCTTGGAGACGACATCAGCAATAAATAACGAAACAGAAACTAAATCCACAAAAAGTACATTAAAACAACTGATACGGAAATGAAAGACTGAGAATATAAGCGAGAATATTGAAAAAAATCTGGTGTGATACACGTACACAACTTCATTTTACAGTAATCTTATAATTAGCCAAAAATGTTATTTTTAATTTTAAGCATTTGTCAAAAATTTGCAAAAATTACATATTCTACAAAAACTGTACAAAATAGAGCGTTAGTTCAAGAGACAAATTTTCTCTAAAATTTTAAGCTGAATTCAAATATATAATAACATACCGGGTGTTCTATTTAAAATAGGAGTTAATAAAAAAAATATGAAAAAAAAAACAAACCCATTTTAGAGGTATTCAACTGGAAAATCACCTATCCCACATCAATACACATTGAAAATGTATGGTTTGCAAAAACTGAAAAATCACAAGAGGAAACACCACACTTCCAGTTATGCGATTTTCAGCTATAATTTACCAAAGGCAGTGATAATCACCCGCAATAATTTTGACAAATAACAACCCGAAAGTGCGTTGCCTAGAAATAAGCCGAGGAGAATAAAAAGTTTGAAATTATGTCTTATTTTGTATAAGTGTTTGGTAAAATACAAAATAAAGGGGCTATTAACAAATCTACGTGGTGAAAATATGAAAATATAACCTGGAATTAATAAAACCATACAATCGGTGAAGAGACTGTGCAAAACAGTGAAATAGAAATAAATAACACAGAAGATTACATTATTTGAAGAGATTTGGATTTATTGATACATGCAAGATATAATTAGGATTCATTGGTGACGTTGGTGGTTGCATGGAAGATGGGTCAAACATTTAAAAGGAAGTTGTCGGAATTAGCTGCTTGATTTGGACGGTTGTGTGGGTGTTGCTGGATGCGGAGTACTATCTGAGGAGTAAAGAAGATTAGATTGGGATCATCTATAATACTGAAACTTACCGGGAGTCGATTGGAGTGACGGTGACATTGATAAAGGGAGCAGGACTGGATTCTACGAACAATAGGAGTTAGAAGGTTAAATTGGGATCATCTATAATACTAAAACTTTCCGGGAGTCGATTGGAGTGACGGTGACATTGATAAAGGGAGCAGGACTGGATTCTATGAACAATAGGAGTTATTGACAGGTTAGATGCGGTTTGAAGGTTGACGGACCGTCATAGTTGTGACTATTGGAGGAATCAGAGGTAGGCGTTGCAGACTGTGAACATCGGGAGCTGTGGACGTTGGGAGCTGTTGGTAATTGGATATTTGCAGTGAAAGCTGGAGAAGTTTTAAGGTTTGTGTTAAAAAATTCATATAAAAGCATTTTGAATAATAGACAATAAAAGAGTGAAAATAAATATAATACAGTACTTAAGTAACAAACGACTTCCGGGATTGGACCGTGTCATGATTGAGATCGAAGAACTCAACGTTTCGCCCATTTTCGTAAGGGGTTTCATCAGGAGGAAAAAAGCAAAAGAGCACGGTACTCAACGTGTTAACCACGCCAGAGGCGAAACTCTTTGCAAGGGAAGGGGACAGAAGAGCACGGTAACTCAACGTGTGAACCACGTCAGAGGCAAAACTCGACTGGCGTGGTTAACACGTTGAGTTACCGTGCTCTTTTGCTTTTTTCCTCCTGATGAAGCCCCTTACGAAAGCGGGCGAAACGTTGAGTTCTTCGATCTCAATCATGACACGGTCCAATCCCGGAAGTCGTTTGTTACTTAATGACAATGGCCGTGAAAGCCTCAAAAATCATAATACGGTACTTACTTTGGTGAATTGATTAATAGATGTGTCAATGTAAAGGATAACTGTCAATACTTGGTTTGATTAAATGTAGAAGTCAAGTTGACAGTTAATGTCATTCAGTAGTCAAGGATTTATATAGAATTTAAATTTCAACTAATAGATAACTAGATTGGCGAACCACCCTGATAAGAGTACTTAATTGAAATAATTAGTTAAAAGTAAAATTTAACATAATTGATTAGAAAAAGAAATTAATTAAGGGCTAGCTCAAAGAAGAGCTACTGCAATATGAAGTTTCAACGCCATACCTCTTCGTTTTTGAGATATTCTATTCACAGACGGACAGACACAGACCAATGAACAAAAATATGTTTTTTGGGTTCAGGGGACTCGAAAACGTGAAGATCTGTTGAAAACTCATTTTCGAATTTCTGGGGTGAATCCAATACTTCCTTTATTGTTAAAGGAACTAAAAAGTTAACCAAACTGAATATAAAAGCTAATCCAAAAAAACAGAGTCATTGTAAATATAAGAAGGAAAAGCTACGACTAGGAACATGGTACCTTCAGGGGGTGTTCGAGGAAGAAGCAATGAAGATGCTGGCAAATGAAGCGAATAAATATAAACTAGATATACTGGCAATGGCAATACAAGAGACACCTAAAACATAATGATATAATGGACCTCGAAAACCACATCCTGTTCACCAGTGGAAGCGACAAGAAAACATACTGTGTGTTACAGGCCAAAACCGACATCGCGCCAGCCCATAACAATATTTACGAAAAGCTAGACGTCTAGCGCGTATAACTCACAAAATCGGGAATGTAATTCACATAGGACCGCTGCCCAGCCCATAACAAGAGTTGCCGACTAACTTCAGTGAAGCGAGGGGTGGTCCAACACGAGATAACACAAGGGCAACGGCTTAATGGACGGTAAACAGATCTAAAATGATAAGGCGCCACCACAATTCCTACACGAGAAAAATATGCAAAGGTGAACCCACTGTGGAAAAGTGGAAGCATATGAATTCACCTTTCATCTTTAAACTTGGGAGTAATCTGGACAGCGAGCCGACTCAGCACCATCAGACCTACCTTTTTAAAATCCACTTGATTAACTGGCCAAACTCCTCTTACAACTGTAAAATATAAACACACAAATCGCATGCACAATAGCAAATGAAAACACAGGTAAATTAACATGACATGTATTGACCAAAATAGCTGAATAAATATCGAAAAAGGCACATGTAAATATGAAATGTGTATACGGCAGTTCGGTAAGTTGCGCAACGTCTTAACTCTATTGACGTAATTCGGTAAACTTGACATTAATTCGAAAAAACGATATGAACAGTGAACTATAAGCAAATAGCGGTAATAAAGGGCTGCATTAAACTATATTAAGTAGCGGTTGTGACACATGACAAGGGCTACTGCATAAAGCTACATTAAAGGTACACAATAAAAGCTAAATAACCGAGACGTTACACCAACTGTTCGATGAATCGACGAAACACACTGTATATAGGTTAAGTTGCACACTAAACGTTAATAAATAGTACAAACAATACCTGTAAGGAGTTTAGCTGTGCAGTAACTAGACGTCTTATGTTACTGGGTCTGCTACCGTTCCAAATACTGCAGGTAACGAAACGGAAAGGAATACTGCAACATCTCAATGGGCTGCGGGAGCTGAACACATGGGGAATTTATCCTCTCATACGAGACGTAATGCAAAGTTCGCACGGAAAGGCAGAACGGTAAAGCGACAGCTTCACGAACACAAAACACTGCTAATGAGTTCCCACAAAGGAATCTGTCTAATCAACGAGATAAGGTGTCCGCCACTCCGCGGCAAATCGGAAACTCAAAAGGCGTACGATAACTGACAAACAACACCCCCAAACGGTCACTCACGCTCATACAGCAATGTCCCAAAGATGCGTAACGCACAGCCAAATGCCTTGAACCGACGGGAGTCCTAATAACAATCTAACAGCGGTTATGTGTCAGTATTCTTGATCATACCATTCGTTGTTTTTTATTTCCCTTCTTTTAATTCTATCATTTTTTCTGCTGCGGTTATGACGTGTTGTTTGTGGAGTCATGTGCTGTGTATTTTCCTCTTACATCGTTTAAAAACCCTCCCCCCCCCACTTATGCATTAAAAGCACGTAGTGCGAATATGGTATCTTGTCTTGGTAACCCCTCAATCACATTTTGTAGTGCTTCACAAAATTGTTCTTTTTCTTCTTCCTCACTCTTTTCTGTGCATGCGTTTATCCCTACTAATGACATTTTCTTTCTTGTTTCTGTTTCTAACCTTAGTACTGCTATCCTCCCATTCACTGGTATAACTTGTATTTTTCTGTTTCTGGTATTTCTTTAGCTATTTCCCCTTTCCTGCCCACCTCACTTCTTGTATTACCGCTACATCTATTTTGTACCTTTGTAGTTCTTCTGCTACTGCATGCATTTTACCTGGTTCTAGTAAGGTCTTTATGTTCCACGTTACAATTTTTTTTTAATTTATTGATTTTTATGTTTTTCTTGTTAGTTTGCCTTTTTCTCGCCTGTATCGTCGCCCCTTTTTGTATTCCTTCTTTCATTTTTTTTGCTTTTAGTTCATTACTTGCATTATTCCATTCATACCACATCATTTATTCTTAACTTTTTGTAGCCCATTTTACCCCACTTCGCTTCTTATTCTTTCTTCCTCCTTGGCTATTTCTTTTATTATTTTTTTTAATGTTCATCTCCCCCACTGTCATATCATTATCGATTACAACTTTTTTGCCCTTCAGCTTCTTCCACTTTTCTCTTGAGGTCTTGGATCATTATCTATTAGCAGTTCCTTTATTTTTGTTATTCTTCTTCTTTTGTCTTTCTTACCTCTCCATCATATTATCTTCTAGTTTTCCTGCTCCATCCTTTAGTTGTTTTTTTTATATTCCACACTTTTTTTTCCTTTCCATTTCTTCTTGTAGTTTCTTCAACTCTTTCTTGTAGTTTCTTCAACTCTTTTTTGTTTTCTTCAAAACCTTCTTTCATCTCTCTTCTCATCTCTTCCATTGCGTTCAGTATCTCCTTCATTACTTCTCCCGTTGTTTCTTGCTCTTTCCCTTCTTGTTTTCTTGATCGGCGATCTGGTTGTTACTTTTTTGGAACACGTCTGCTTCCACCTGCTTCCGTTCCTAGATTTTCTGATCATTTTTGTTTTATGCCTTCTCTCAGTTGCCCTGTACTGTTAGCTCTTAGTCTGCTGCAGATTTATTCCTTTTTAGTATTTATAAATTCAGTATTCTATTTTCCCCAGATCTTGCTTCTTTTACTAAACGTGGCAACGTCGCATTTCCTCTTTATAGAGTTTCAATTCATTTATTCTCTGTTGTCTACGTTCTTTTACTTTATTTTTGGCGTTCGCTTCCAAACTTCACTGTTTATCTGTAGTCTGGTCCTTTCTTATGATTTTTCTTTTATATTTTTCTATTAAATCCCCTTTCTAACGCCTCTAATCACCTTACAAAGTTTCACCAGTCTGCACACCAATAACTTTTCAATCGCATCTTTTCCATAAATCCTTCTTTTTGCTCACTTCACTTTTCACCTTTTGGTTCCACTATCTTGTCTGTTTTATATTTAATTCGCACTCAGCCAACAGCCGTTAGGCCAATTATAGGCGTCGCTGTGCATTTATGGGGACTTCCAACCCCACTAACGACTGTCATGATGTTGTATGACCGCCGGGACCAACTTTTTTCCGTGATAGCCGTACCACGAGGGGCCGAGAGATGCAGCCGTGGAACTCCCATCCAAGTTCTGACCAGAGAGAGCGTTGCTTAACTCTGCTGATCGACCGTGGACGCTTGTTCAAGCTACGCCACCCAGGACCTTTGATAATTGTATCCCACCGGCGTTCTTTGCTGTTTTTATAATTCTTTTAAAACTTTCTCACTCCTTTTCAATGTCATTTGTTTCATCTTTCTTATGTTATGTACAATCTGCCCTTTCTTCCTGGAACTTTTCTTTTACTTTTTCCTTTAGCGTGTACGTTTTGATTATCTATTTTCTTTCCACTTCCCCCTTTTTCACTGGTCTTTCTTCCTTTTAATTTTCCTGTATTTCGGTTATCACCATAAAGTGGTCACTCCTTATTTTCGGCCCTCTTCCAATTCTTGTGTCTTTCATTCTTTTAAAGTTTTCTTGTTCTGTTAGTATATAGTCTATTATTAATTTTTCTCGTCTCGTTTCCATTACTCTCATAATTATCATGTTGTTTAGTAGGTAGAAGTCCAACAATCTTCTTCCATTATTGTTTATATCGTTTTCTCTAAATTGGCCCATTACTTCTTCTTGTTCTTCTATTTTATTTCCTACTCTTGTGTTGAGATCGCCCAGTACCATTATTGGGCCCTTTGTCTCCTCAGTTACTGCTTGCAGTTCTTCCCAAAATTTGTCTTTGTTCTTTTTAATGTCATTTTTACTTGGACCATATACTGCCGCATAGTTTTTTCTTATCGTTTCTTTTGTATCTCCATGGCCATAATTCTTTCTGATACATATCTTGTTTTTTTATTTCATTTTTCATTGCATTTTCTACCACTATTTCTACTCCTGTTTATGTATTCTTTGTTTCTTCTACTTCACTGTAGTTTAGTAAATAGCCTTTTTCTAATATATTACTTCCTTATCCCTTCTTTTTTGTCTCTGTTATCACTAGTATTTGGATTTTCGCTTTCACCAGTTCTGCTATTTCCACCTCTTTGCTGATAATTCTTATTTTTCGTTTTTTTTAGTTGCTTCTCTTTTTTTCTGTTTTTTCCATTGCAATGTCCATTTTCTCACCTGGATTTGTTGTTGTAGTTCCTTCCTTTCGTTGCCTTTTTAGTTTTTTGAGTACTTAGCTTATGGGTTAAGTTTCTTTTAAGCTGCCTCCACCTTCTCTTACTTTTGGTATCCTACTGGAGTTCTCTTTCCTTTGTCGTTTTCTGCTCTTGCTACGTTTTTAATTACGGCCTGCATTTTTTATTTGTCAAGTGGCTGTGTAATAGTTTTTCTTCTGTTTTAACACCTGTAATTTACCATCAATACTCTTAAACTTTGTTATTATCAGTTTTGGCTCTTGTCTTCCCACTTTATATGGATCCTTTATGTTCGTATTCACTTCCAGTTCTTCCTGTAAGAATTTCTTTTTATTTCTTGCTTCAGATTTTTCTCGCCAAAGTTCTTTCCCTTAATCACTACGTTCTTTCTCTTGTTTATTTCGCTCTTGGTTCTCCATTCTTGTCTTCAGTATTCGCACCTCTTCTTAGTTTTCCATTCTCTCTTTCCCATTCTACTTCCTTCTTTATGAATTCCTCTTTCAGTTCTCGCAGATCTTCCCCGTATTTTTTTATTTGTCCGGTTATCACATTTATATTTTCTTTTGTACTTTCTGTATCACGTTTAATTTATTTTAGCTGTGTGCTTACACTCTTCATAAATTCTCAAATTATTTTCCATATTCCCGTGTGGCTTTCTTTCTTTTTGGTGCGGCGTCCTCATTATTAGTTTACTTCTCTTGAATTTTCCTTTTCCATCTACTGTAGCCAGTTCTTTACTGTTTAATTTTTTGTGTTTCCACTTCTCTCTTCCTTTTGATCACTAAGTGTGTTATGGATGCTGTAATCTGTTCTTCCTCGTACCACTGGTATATTTTAACTTCGTAAACACACGCGTATGTGTATAGGCCACTTTAGTTGCTTTCACGCTCTTAGGGTGGACCAATCCTGTGGGTGCGCCACTAGACACGCAATTTTTACCTACACCCACTTGTTTACGCCGCTTTGCCATATTTTAAATGTGGGAATCACAAATCAAGGCCACCTGTTCTTATCCCTACATGCAATGCGGACTCTCGCCCATATGTTCCTGCGCACCCAAAAAACTCAACTATTCTAAAATCGTTTCACGCCTTAAACGCTACTTTAGGCCACTTTTTATAAACTGTACTTAGCTGCTCCTTTATCTCACTTTTAACACTTTTCACAGTAATTAAACCTCTGTTACTACTAGCAAAAAACAAATTCCTAAAATTCAAAACTCACTTTCGGTAACTCATCGACCTCCATACGCTCAGTTTCAAATTTATAAATTGATTTATGCATTAAACATTTGTATTTACACTGTATATTGTCCGTTTTGCAACACCAGTCATTTAAAGGCTTGACAAACCTTATTTGTACGCTATATATTTAGTTTCTTTCAGCTTTAAGTAGTAAGGAAACGCCTTCAGGTGAATTGACTTCGAAAATTATGTTCAATTATTGAGTGGACAATTGCTAAGAGATTGTAAAGGTAGGTTGAACTTCAGTAGCTAAAACAATTAGGTCTTTAGTTGACAAGAAGTGAAACCTCCACGTAGGTTGTACCAGATCCACTGCTTCAGCCGTGAACGAAGGATTGAATTTCACAGTGGCGCATTGGCATTTTCTCACAATTTTTCCTGTCCTAAGACAGGACTGAACTTCATGAATAACATGAACCACACCCTTTCAGCTTTACGTAGTAAGGAAACGCCTTCAGATGAATTGACTTCAAAAATTATGTTCAATTATTGAGTGGACAATTGCTAAGAGATTGTAAAGGTAGGTTGAACTTCAGTAGCTAAAACAATTAGGTCTTTAGTTGACAAGCAGTTAAGCCTCCACGTAGGTTGTACCAGACCCACTGCTTCAGCCGTGAACGAAGGATTGAATTTCACAGTGGCGCCTTGGCATTTGCTCACAATTTTTCCTGTCCTAAGACAGGACTGAACTTCATGAGTAACATGAACCACACCCTTTCAGCTTTACGTAGTAAGGAAACGCCTTCAGGTGAATTGACTTCGAAAATTATGTTCAATTATTGAGTGGACAATTGCTAAGAGATTGTAAAGGTAGGTTGAACTTCAGTAGCTAAAACAATTAGGTCTTTAGTTGACAAGCAGTTAAGCCTCCACGTAGGTTATACCAGACCCACGGCTTCAGCCGTGAACGAAGGATTGAATTTCACAGTGGCGCCTTGGTATTTGCTCACAATTTTTCCTGTCCTAAGACAGCACCACGGTGTAAGATATTCCAGGTGATTCGACTTCTTACCATTTGGCAGATTGCGCTGGCTAATTTTTGTCCTAGTTCCGTGCGGATCCAACAGGTGGCGAAAGAGTAGGGCGGTAAAACGTCAGTTTGACGTTTCGTAACATTTAATTAATATTTTGTGTTATAAGTTGTGATGCTGGTTTAATATTGTGTATTGGTAAAAAAAGTATCTGTTTTTAGCGCCGTCAAATACCGAAATTCAAAAGAAGCGGCAATAAAAAAGGTTGTTTGTATTAACCTAGAAACCACTATTTGGACTATACTATAAGGGAGCAACTCAGTCCTAATTGAGAAAATATTACTGCTTGTTAGGCTGCAACTCTAAAGTATCTGTTGCCAACAAGTTGCTTGTCTATAAAACTGCTGACACCAACATAGAGCTGCGATATCCAGTTGTGGAGTACCTACCTCGTATCGCATTCAGCAAATGTTGAAATCTTTGAACAAGAGAGGCAGTTCAGTGCAGTGCGAAATGTCTTCAGGGATTAGAAATACATCCTAATCCACGTGCAGTCAAGCTGAATAGACGTGCTAGTGCAGTGGGCGGACCCTTATTTGGCAGTTTTAGTATAGTTAAAGTTGGGCTCTTCCTACTATTACTGTGATGTTCTGCTACAGAATTGCTGTAAATTTTATAAAAACGGGTGGCGATTATAAACTTCAGGTGGTGGCAAAGGTCAGTCAGCTTCCATCAAAGAGCAGTCCGACGAAGATGATGTGGTTCAACGTATTGTTAAGAACATTCTGGTGTATGGAGATTTTATGGCCAATTTGATGGAGAAGTTTAAGCAACAGTTCTGAACACGACCAGCGTATTTCTACTGTAGAAGAAACTGGTGCTTCTCAAAACACAACTATCCAAACACACGATTTTAAAATGTATTCTCTTGAACAATATTTAAGACGAAGTAACCTGAATATTCTAGAGATCAAGAAGCTTCCAATGAACTAAGATACAGACCAAGTTCTTACAATTTTTGCGCTTCCAATCCAAGTTCCCAAGAACGCAATTGAAAGAAGTCATAGATTGAGGAGCAGGAATTCAAGTCTACCCACCCCAGTCATTGTGAAGTTTGTTAATTATAACCTCCGACAACGAATTTTCAAATCAAATAAAAGGAACCCTGGTTTTCATAAAAGAAGACCTAACAAAAGCAAGGCAATCATTTTTGCGTTCTGCTCAACAAATATATGTTTTTACCAATGTCTGGTCGCTGATGGCAAAGTTTTTAAGATTTAGGGCCGGTTGCAGAAAGCAACGTTAAGTCTGGTGTTAGCTAACACGACGTCAAAGTGAACAAAAACGAATCAAATCTCAAACGTTTATGGTAACTAATACATTAGTAAACAAAATTTGATGCGATTTTGTTCACTTTGACGCGACGTTAGCTAACACCAGACTTAACATTGCTTTCTGCAACCGGCCCTTAATGAGCTACTGAGTTACACAAAGAATCATTGAAAATGAACAGGGCTATGCAACAAACATTACAGTAGTTGATATACGTTTTCTGAATTTCCCTTGTCTCTAAAGCAGAATCGTGTTGTTCTAACTCTCTCCTCATCGTAATAATAAAATAACGTTGCACGCAATTGCAAAACGTCGGTGAAGTCAATTTGACATGCATAACCCTGTTCATTTTCAATGATCGTAAGTGTACCTACTATTCCACATGAAGCTGTGTTTATATTTTTAGCATGCTGCTTGCTGTAATTAAGTTACCGGTATAAGTATCTTTAATTTAATTTCTTATTGCAATTACGCATTAAATTAGTTACTTAATTATATCTCATATTTCTGTTTTATTAAATAAAGAATTTATTGATCATGAATGACATCGCTTCTAATTTTCAGTGTGCACATCTGAATGCAAGATAATTCATGGCAAGTTTTTCAAATATTCGCGACCATGTAATTGGTACAAACTACGACTCACTGACTGTAAGTGAAACCTGGTTAACGTCTAATATATCTTCAGATGTGGTGGCAATAGATGGCTACTGCTTTTTGCATCTTGATCGTACAACAAGGGGAGGTGGAGTTGGCATACACGTTAAATTATCATTCAAGCATTATGTTATACAAGCTGATAATGTTATTGAACAGTTATTGATAGTGGTAACTGCTGGTAGGCAAAAACTTTTATTTGGTGTAGTATATAAACCTCCGAAAAATAGTCACTTATAATACCATGAGTAGTCAAAGTTATGTCGAATATTTTTGCAGTGGTATCATGAATGTTCATTGCGCTTTGATACGGATAATCCGAAGCGTAATGTACATGAGTAGTGATAACACCGCAAAAATAATCTACTTAACTTTGACTAAGAATGGTATTCGACGGACTATTCATCAAACTGAAACCATTTTTTTAACATTTGTTTATCCTGAAATTGAGTTGTACCTTTTCTTTTAATAAATAAGTGTCGTTAGTATATGTTGTAACTATTAATTACTTTAAAAAATTGTTGATTAAAACCACTAGTAAAAATTGTCAATATAGATAATTTTTGTTGGCTCAAAGACCTCAAATCTTGTATTTTTATTGGTCAGTTTTTGACAGATGACAAATGAATTGAATAGTCACTTGGAATTTTTAAATTGTCTTGATAATACATTAATACCTATACATAAATATACGGTACCCTCCACCCAAGAAAAGCGCCCTTCCATGCTTTGAGATTTCAACAGATCTTCACGTTTTAGAGTCCCCTGAACCCAAAAAACATATTTTTTTTCATTGGTCTGTGTGTCTGTCTGTGAACAGAATATCTCAAAAACGAAAAGAGGTATGGCGTTGAAACTTCATATACAGGGTGTTTATTTGGTTGCCGTTACATTTGACAGATTATGCAAACAAATAAACAGCAAACTAATTTGTTGATGCTTTGAGATGATTCAGTAATTTCAAGGCACCACTGATTTGTCTAAAAATGGTAATTTTATTCTTTAAATTTTCGGTTTTCCGAAATGTAAAATGACAAATTCTGCCGTAAATGGATACAGAATTTTTTTCTCTACAAAAAACTTCAATACAGGTTTGCTCTAAAATAATTAGCGAAGCAAATATTTTCATATGAAGAAATTACCATTGAAATCCCTATGGTGCGTAAAGCATTTCTACACCCTGTATAAGCTTTGTGTACTATGTAGATGCGACAGCAAGTTTTTGAAGAAAACCGCATAACCGGAAGTAGGTGTTTACTCTTGTGATTTTTCAGTTTTTTTTCGATTTTTTCAAAAACGGCTCTAACGATTTTTTTAAAACTTCTCATTTTTATTAGATTTTTATTGTGTATTGAGTGAGATAGGTGATTTTCCAGTTGAATACTTCTAAAATCGGTTTCTTTTGTTGTTTTTCTTAACTCCTATTTTAAATAGAACACACAGTATATTATTACATTTTTGAATTCAACTTGAAATTCTAGAGAAAATTTTTCTCTTCACCTAACGCTCTATTTTGCACCGTTTTTGTAGAATTTGTAATTTTTTAAAATTTTTGACAAAATGGTTAAAAATTTAAAATCAAATTTTTGGCCAATTATAAGATCACTGTAAAAGGAAGTTGTGTGCGTGTATCACACCAGATTTTTAGTTTTAGTTCTCGTCAAATACGTGTAAATTCCTGTAAGTGGCATTCAGACTCATTTTTCCGTTTATAATAATAATAATAATAAACTTTATTTAGCAATTTGCTACATAATATCAAATTACATTATTGCACAACTATTATAGGTACCTAGTCACAATATTGTACAAAGTAAAAAATAAAAATTCTGGCTAACAGCTAATACTAGTAACGTATCTTATGCCTAAATAATAACACAAACTTGTACTTTAAAACTATTACCTATATAAGAACTGTATAGAGATGAAACCGTTTTACGCTTTAAGTTTGATATTATTTCCTTTGTGAACCATACAGGATATTTGTTTCTATTCGTCAGATTGCATTTGATTCTAGGTACAGTTTGGTCTATAATGTTGTATAAAATGTTATAAAATTCATTAGTAGCCATGTTAACATCTATGGGTTCAAGAATACTCCAGTCTGTATTCTTCAACGCACTATATAGTAACAGAAAGTCACCTTTTTAAAAATCATACTTATTCAATGCGAGGTTATCGTTCACTGCAGGATTAAAACTAACTTGTGATCAACAGAGCGGGGTGCAGAACATCAGTGCCGTCTTTTATATGATTGAGGCCCCGGGCCCAATGTAATGAAGGGGCCCTTTTAGAAAGGAAGTAACTCAATACCATACAAAAAATATTTTTAAAATACCTACTTTTATTTTTATACAACTATGTACTGAAACGAAATTAACATTCTAATAAAATGAATATAAACACAATAGAAATAAGAAAACTAAAAAATAGGTCATAATTATTGCTACACACTAATAAAAGATTTTTTGCTCGATTTGGTATGGGCAAAGTCCTGTGTTATATCTTCCAAATTTAAATTCAATGTCGCTTTCTATGCACATTAATGATAAAGAGTTTAGCCTCTCTTGTAGCATAGTACTGCAAAGTTCGTTTTTTATCCTGTTTAACTTATTAATGTTTGCCTGTCTACCTATCTAACTGTCTGGAAGTGTAAGAGCTACTAAGTAGCCAGGATGTAAGCAAGGGGCTGGACCCCGATAATATTCCAGCTATTTTTGTTACAAACTGCTCGATATCATTATCTGAGCCGTTAACTATTATGTGATTTCGACTTGGGCAACATAAATTGGGTTAAGAATGGCAATGAGTGTGACCCCCAACCAGCTTCAACGTACGACAATAATGCAAATTTTTTTGTGGACTGTATATCTGTAAGTGGAATTATGCAGTTTAATTATGTTAAAAATATAAATTCGAGGATTCTAGACCTTGTGTTATCTAACAACAAACCCACAGAGGTTATTCAATGCGAAAGCCTCCTCTTACTGCTGTAGATCAAAACTAGCCTCCTTTAGAAATATATTTTAGATATAAGTTTACAAAACTGCTTATTGCAGCCGCTCAAAATTTTCGTAATTTCTCCAAAGCTGATTAGAATGCTATTAATGGTAAATTACTGTCTTACGATTGGAATGTTGAAGTGAAATCGCTTAGCACTGAGAACTAAATTAATTATCTCATTATGAAATCTGTTATATCAAAACATGTACCGATGTTTAATAAGCAATCAGATTATTTTCCTCTTTGGTTTTCAAGCGATCTAATTAAGCTGATGAGGGAAAAATCTAGAGTCCATCGAAAATATAAAAGATATAAATCTCCTGTTGACTATAATAGCTTCAGTTTACTTAGTAAAGCAGTGCTTTCGAACCTATATTAAAACAATCGAATCTAAAATCTGTTCTAATACCAAAAAGCTTTGGGTCTGGCCAACGTAGTACATTTATACGTATTATTAATTTTTATTAATGATTTATAATTATGTATAATTATCAAATGAATGCACAACTTTAATTTTTATTTTTTTACAAAATTAATTAATGAATTACATTATTATCAGTTGATCCATGCGCCCGTCGGAGGCCCCAAAAAATTGGGGGCCTAAAGACTGCACTGCAGAACATAAATTGGCACTAAAGCATCAAACTGCGTTCCCACACACAATTCAAAAGTGCACATAACTAAATCTAAGGTTCTATCAACAGAATTCCCAACGTTAATATACATTTGTAAATTGAATAAATCTAAAAATTCCTGTACACTTTTTGTAATCTGACTACCACTTACAAGATTATAATTAAAGTTATTAATTTCGGGTATGTTAAAATCCCCTACGAATATTATTTCGTTTTCAAAAATATTTCGAATATTTTCCAACAAAGCAAAATACTCTAAATATTCATCCAATGATGATTTAGGCACAAAGTAAACTGTACTTATTATACCAGGTGGGCCACGAAACTTGTAGCCCCTCTAGCCACGTTTTGCATTATATTACAAAAAGTAATATAAATATATACAGCAAATATTGTTTATTTTGATACTTACCAACCATGATCTGTTTTTAATGCATAAAAAATAATGATCTACTCTTCTTTCATGTTTCGGTTGCAGTAGCAAATCTTCAGAGGCTACAAGTTTCGTGGCCCACCCAGTATAAGTGGATCCGAAACATTTTACTTTAATTGTTAACGTCTCAAGTTTGGTGTTAGTTTTTATAACTTCAGAATAATATTGTTTATTAATTGCAATTCACACACCTCCCCTTTCTTTGGCAGTAATAGTTTTATTTCTATAGCATCTGTATATATTGTAGCGTTCATCAAAAATTTCAGTATTATATATATCTGAATCAAGCCAAGTTTCATTCAGTGCACTGCAATCATAATCGTCAGCCGCAAGGTTACATTTAAAGGTGTTCGTTTATTTTGTTTGAAGCCCTCTAACATTTTGATAATACAAAATAAATTCTTTGACTTTCATGACAGATTTTAAGTAACTGAAAATGTTAAGTCAATATAAACAATTAACAAATAACGAATAAAGAAAAAAAAAGTATATATGCAATGCGACTCACCTGAAATTTGCTATCCGCAATAAGAAAAAAAATGGAAAAAATGGAATAAACAGAAATTTATCCAAAGTTCTAACACAAATAATTAATAATAATAATTATCACAAAATTGTTATATTTGAAACGCCACCTTACTTACATAATAAAATAACATTTCGGACAGATGTTCATACCTGCACTTGAGATTTAGAGGCAATGTATCGGTCCCTTTACAAACAGAATTTGTTAAACGACAATATATTATTATGTATTTATTACAAATATAAGGGCAACTACTTTCTCATATTATTGTTAAAGTGCTGCACTAAACTTTTGTAAAGAACTGTTTTGCTTATTGTTGCAAATGTAACAGATTGCAAATAAATTACTTGTGAAATGAGTTCCAAGACTTTTGATATCCTCATTTCCTTCACGCTGTGAATCCATTTTGAAGGGCTCGAACACTTTTGAAAGATGATTTGTAGATAATAACTAGTAATTTTTTTAATCTACTCCAGTGGGATAAGTAACTCATTATGTCATTCATTTGACACTATTTCCGTTAGGTAATGAAGCTCATTACACCCCTCACTTATGTAATGGTTTCATTACGCAACTGAGTTGTGTAATGACTTCATTACCTAACTGAAATAGTGTCAAATGAATGACATAATGACATTTGCCTACTCAAATATTTTTGAAAATGACAGATCTGACATTTCTCTTAATGCACTTTTCTCAATTTTAGGCAGTCGTAGATAAAATTTTGTACAATACATGTGTGATAATGCACCATTAATATACTTGTGTGCTTACATAACTCGTGCTACGCACTCGTTTGTAACTTACACACACGTATATTAATTTATTTATTTATTTATTTATTTATTTATTTATTTAGAATAAGAATAACAACAGGATACAGTCCCAATTACAGTTATTCATACAAAAAAAAAGAAATGATTTTATATGAGAAGTCAAACAAATTAATGTAGATTATTAAATAATATAATGATTAAGACTAAATTAAGGTTAAAAGTAAGCCATCAATTTACGTTACAAAACAAAAACAGAGAACGCAAAAAAATAACAAATGCAATAAATGATATAGAAAAAATAATTAATATACAAACAACATTTTTGTTTATTTGCAAAGCAGTCTTAGTACGCTCTTTAAAGATAATAATGAAATATTAAAGATATCTATATCAGAAGACACATCATCTACTGAGCGGCATAGTCTTCCAAGTAGTGAATTCTGTCCATAATTTGTACGATGACACGATATTTGTAGAATTGATTGATCTCTAGTTAAGTGTTGTGGAACTCGTATATTAAATAATCCCAACAATTCAGGACAATGTATTTCAGAATTAAAAATTTTATGAACAAAAACCACTTCTTGCTGCTTTCTACGACATTCGAGGGATGGAGCACCGACAAGATTTAATCTTTCAGGATAACTAAATGCAGATTTGCAAATATTCATTTTAAATAAAATAAAATTGATCATTTTCTTTTGCACATTTTCTATTCTTGTTTTGTGACATTGGTAATATGGTGACCACACAATACAACAATACTCCAGTGTGGATCTTACTAACGAATAGTAAAGCAGCAACAGCGCATGCATATCTCTAAAATCATGGCAACTCCTAATTATAAAACCACACATTCTTATTGATCTAGCTATAATGGTATCTATATGTCTATTAAAACTTAAGTTGACGGCAAATAAAATCCCTAAATCCGACACTTCGTAAATTCTGTCAAGAATAGTGTTATGCAAAATATAATTGTAATGAGCAACGGATTTTTTCCTATTAAATGAGATTATGTGACATTTTGAAATATTAAGTTCCATATCATTTAATTCACTCCACTTTTCAAGTTTATCAATATCATTTTGCACTCTTAAATGATCTTTGATATTTTGTACTCTAGCGTACAGTTTTACGTCATCTGCAAACAAGAGGCATTTGCAATATTCAAATTCGGTTGCGATGTCATTTATAAATAACAGAAACAAATAAGGACCCAGGTGAGACCCCTGAGGTACACCAGAAGTACAGTGGAAGGGTCTGGATAAGTATCCTTTAATCCTTACTTGAGAGTGCCTACCCGATAAATAACTACGAAACCAACTTATGAGGGGATATCCAAATCCTAAGGACTGTAACTTACTAACTAGAATTGCATGATTGACTCTATCGAATGCCTTTCTGAAGTCTGTATATATGGCATCGACCTGAAAACCAGCTTCTAAGGACTCATGTAAATACTCACTAAATAAAGCAAGGTTCGTGCAGGTTGATTTCCCCTTTGAGAATCCATGTTGTTGTGGAATAATTATATTTTGGGTTAGCGGAGAAAGTTTTGTTAAAAGTAGTTTCTCAAAAGTCTTAGCTATAACATTAAGTCCTGATATAGGCCTATAATTCTCAACGTTGTTTCTATCTCCCGCTTTATATATTGGCGTTACAAAACTGTTTTTCCAAAGATCAGGAAAAACTCCACTAATTAATGATAGATTAAACAAACGGGTAATAGGCAAAGTTAAGGTCGGACTACAGGATTTTAGAAGAACAGGATTAATCATATCAGGACCAAACCCCTTGTTAATATCTATAGACGATAACGCATCAAAAACCTCGTCTTCGGTAAAAGTTAATGAAGATAAGTAAAAATTTGAATTACCAGAAGAAAAAAGTGCAGGTTGATGATTATATGTGTGCACTGTGTAAACTGAGGCAAAGAAATCTGCAAATAAGTTTGCTATTGCATGACCGTCAGTAGCATTTATACCATTAAATATCATTTTATTTGGAATCGCTGGTTTAATACGTTTCCCATTCACAAAACTCCAGAAGGACTTCAGATTGTTATTCTTTAGGTTTTCCTGGGTATTGAAAAGTAATCTATTATAATCAGATTCAATGGATGCTTTACACAATCTGCGACATTCCTTAAATAAGTTATAATTACGTGAGCGAGTTGCGATATTATTCGTTTTATACGCTTTATACAACTTAGACTTTCGCTGTATCAGATTTATTGTTGCTTTGCTAAACCAAATCGGAAATGTATTTGTTAAATTATAATGTTTTGGTACATAAGCTTCAATTGCATGGAAGATTATATCATAAAAACTACTGATCGACTCGTTTATATCTATGCTATCACTAAATATAACAGACCAATTAACTATTTCGAAGTAATCATTTAATAAATCGTAATTAGCAGACTTAAAGTTATAATCCCAAGTTATTTTATTGCGCAGACAATTTTCATCTTTATAATTGATATTTATTAGCAATGGAGGGTGGTGGCTGTCAATATTGGTAAGGGCAAAGTCGGAGGCTTCAATTGTAATATTCGAAACATTTGAAAAAACATAATCTAAAACTACATTGTTTGCATTTAAAATATTATTCAGCTGTTTACAATTTAAATAATTATACGTGTCTACCAGCAAATCTGATTTTCCATTCGATTCACCCTTTGCTATAATTAATTCCTCATGTGACGAAATCCACGAGGACGGCAAATTGTAATCCCCCACAACGAAAACATGAGATGCAGGAAAGCGATCCGTTATGAACTCGACCGAGCGAACGTGAGATTCAAATTTGTCAATACCTGAGTTTGGTGGTAGATAAACTACACCAAAAATAATCGAGAGTTTTTTATTTGGACAAACTTCCACCCACACTTCTTCATTTCCACGCATTGGTACTTCGATTAGCGAAGAACCAATATTTGAGTTGACTGCAGCAAGCACACCACCGAATCGTAGTTTATCACTTGAGTTCACAGACCTGTCGCAGCGATAAACGTTAAATTTGTTTATATCAAATAATTCACCATCCTTGAATCCGCAATGTAAGCCCGTTTCGGTTAACAGAACAATGTCGATCTCATGATTTAATAAATTTAAGTAAAAATCGGTGGATTTTGTTCGTAGTCCTCGAACATTTTGGTAATACACAACACACGATTTACATGGATTACAACGTAATTTTTCCGCACTATGAATTAGTTTTTTTCTTCAGTACCTGCCGATACTTTTTCCACTATAGTTGGAACTTTATTTATAAATCTAATAGTTTTGTTTGTCGCACCTTCCTCGATTAATTTATTTAACCGATTTTTTATCGTCTTGAAGTAATCCCTTTGTTTTTGAGTTTGATCCGCGGAAATCTTCACAGTTTTGTTACGCATTTTTGCTTTACTTTTAAGTACCTCTATAGCAGACATTTTGTTGTTAAGAATTACTTTCACCGGCCTCGTATTTCCCTTCTTGAATTTTCCCAGTCTGTATACCTTTGCTGTTTCTACAACAATATTATCGAGTCCGACGTCAGTAAGTAACTCTTTCACAGTTTTGAAATCATCCTCAATTCTCTCCTCAGCAGCGGTTTTTTTAGACTCAGCCATATCATAAACAATAATGTTAGATTCCCGATGTAGACGATCTTGCATTTCTGCAATTAACTCTTCGGTGAAGTCTTGCTTTGCTTCGCACTCTTGTCGATAGGTACCAGATTTTAGTTTTTGTACTTCTTCCTGAAGCTGGATGACAATGCTTTTCAGCTGTTTGAACATATCCTTATCGGCTTTGCATGAGGGGCATGCATATGATAGCAGTCTACTTTCATCCTTGATGCAGTTTATCTCAGATCGCGACAGACCAGTACATACAGTGTGGATAGGCTTACTACACGTATCACATATTATTTCATCGCTTTTCACTATGCTATGAGTACAAACTGCACAGTTTTTAACTCCTTTGCTCGTCATGGTAAACTCACGTAGAATAATTTATGTAAAGCGAAGTTTCACGACACGTCCGTACACTGCGACTTCTCAACTGCAACTGAGCAATGATGCTCTTATCCCACTTGTATAGTAAATAACTATTATATAATCATTTTTGTCATATATTGTCGCTTCACATGTCAATTAATTGATGTTTGACATATTTGTAGGATGCCATTATTGTTTATATCTGCCGTTGCAGCACTTTACTGTTTAATTAAATAAATAAAATCACAAACAAAACGCTACCAATAACGAGTATGACTGCAAAGGAATAAATTCATATTTATAGACGGACTTCCTTCTATCCAGTTATCATGTAGTAATTGTTTATTATAATTTGGGTTTCTTGAATTTTGAATCACTCTCTATAATGTACTATAATATGTAACAAAATAATTAATATAAATATCAACAAAACATTATTAAAAATATTAAAATTTTTATAAATATTAACCCTTAAACTATGCATTGAAAGCTAATAAAAGTCAAATAAATTTTATTGTTTTAATAAATTAAAGAAAGATGTACATATTACATACTAATATTTTTACTTAAGGGAAAATAATACAATTTTCCAGTACATATGTACTATCTCATATTAGGAAAACTTGATTGAACACTTCATAAAAAATAATAGTTGAAATATTGTTCCATTTGTCACTGAATTAAATAGTAGTTTGTATACCAAGGCACTGAAGTTAAGCTTTTTATCAAGAATATGGATTTAGTTACCGAGGCCCATAGGGCCAAGGCAAATAAACCACATGAGGGATCAAAAGGAACTTCAGTGCCGAGGAGTACATTATGTTTTATTTGAAATCGAGAAATCGTGAAATTACAACATTTTAACCAACTTTTCTAGGTTATGTTAATGTCGGTTGACGTTTATCTGTCGCCTCGCCACCTACAAAAAAGTCGTAAAACAATGGATTACTTTACTGCCGATTTCTCGTATTTTAATGACGATTTCGAGGTACTTTAATGCCGATTTCAAATAAAATAATTTTTACCCAGTATCTGCAAAACAATAAAATACCATACAATTTGTACAATTACAATAAAACACTTTATTCAAAAACGCGCTTCATTTAATGTTCACTTTTATCATACCTAATTATTAGTGGGTATTCTATCATTTTTAGATACTGAATAAATATTTAATATTGAGTGAAATCAAGTATGTACTAGCAAGAAAGCCCTGAAGTATAAATGATTTATAAACTTTGATTTATAATATAAGAGTAATTTACATTGCAAGACCGTTACTAAGAACTTTGCGTGAAAGGACGGTATCTAGCAGCCAAGCGATAGTCAACTAGTTATCTGTGTAAGCAGGTAAAGTTCTGGTAACAACCGAGCTGCATACATCTTTTTATGATATTCTGAATCGTAAATTTTTTATAAGAAATTCTTAAATTCAAATTACGTTACTGCTTATTTTTATACCTGGAGACGGTTTAGTAAACAGGTGTCTACAATAAATTATTCAGAATACCATAAAAGTAAAGTTCAAAGCGTTTCATTCCACATCTAGGAATATGACCTGAGACATGGCGGGTCGGGCACACCGTTAAAGGCATACTGGGTGATATGGTTAGCATTATGCCTTCGACGACTGCCTTACTTTCCGTACTTTCACAACTTTGGTTTCGGTACCCAATTTTTAAAGCGACTGTGTGGGCTGCCCGCCAGTTGCCAGATGTGGTGATTGAAGCCCCAGAATATCATGACACATTTTATTATTAACTAAGTCACCTTGCACCTGCACTGTGTGTTGCTTAATTACAAAATTTCAGGCTTATGGGTTTTAAAACGGGTACCCAAAGTAAAACTAAATTAAATGTAATGGTTTGTAGGCTTGAAATGAAGCACTTCACCAAAAATATCGAACCCGCACATTAATTTTTTCCTTGTATTATAGTATTTCACCAAAAATATCGAACCCGCACATTAATTTTTTCCTTGTATTACAGTATTACAGTAGTACTGTAAGTTGGTAATTCTGTGTAGCACCAAGGCCTATTGAATTGTGAGATAAATGTTGCAAACGTTTACAATTCAGCGAGCCCTGTGCAGTGCTTTGTTTTGAAATCTTTGTAATATCTCCACATTTGAATTACTTGTCGTGTCCCACAGCTGTACACCCAGATTGATTGGAGAATTGATTTGTACAGTTACTATCCTAGTTTGAGTAGTACTGTCGTAGCTTAAACTGAAGTTGCTTCTGCTCAGTCCATTGTGTTTCTGCCACGTCTGCTGTCTATCCAACTGTAGTTTTTCTAGTGCTTTCAAAGGATGTATGGGCCTACAAGATGTTAATTCTTCTAGAGTTTTACCCAGTTTAGATATCATCTTCCATTGCTTCGGAAAATAATTATATCTAAGTGGCATTACATATTTTATACAAAACTGCAAACATACCCATTTTGATCAACTTCTATCGAACTTTTGCTGTTATCATCTCGTACACTGGTGTTTTTCGAGTCTGTTTCTTTCATCATTACATCCTCATTTGGTAATCTTGCAGTGTACGTCGGCCACTTTAAACTACAGTTCCTAGAGCCAGTAATATAGCAAGGAGAGATAAATTAACTCTCTTGTTATGGTCTACACAAATTGTTTACATTACACAGGAATGTTTGAACTAGGTACACACAAATCTTAAACTGCAGCTAAGCTAAATTCGTACCTTTGTACAAAAAAGATTGTCAAATTTCACTTCCATCTGCATTACTGGCTCTAGGAAGGGTTGTTCAAAGTGGACGTCGTACACTACAAGATAACCCCTCATTTTTTCACGAGTTGATTCCATTTCGAAGAGTTCAAACACTTTTAAAATATGTAAATATGACTTCACTGTACATGTGAATATTTGACGTGTTTGTGAGCCGCCATTATTGTTTACCTAAATTTAATTCAAGTTGGCTTTGTCGTATCCTTTTTTACACTTCCGCCATCTAGCGTAATATTTGTGAATGAGGACAAAATTTAGTATGCCTACAAATCCCAGTCGAATGACCTGAATATCTTAGACCGTGGACAGCACTGAACTTCATGAGTAACATGAACCACACCCTTTCAGCTTTACGTAGTAAGGAAACGCCTTCAGATAAATTGACTTCAAAAATTATGTTCAATTATTGAGTGGACAATTGCTAAGAGATTGTAAAGGTAGGTTGAACTTCAGTAGCTAAAACAATTAGGTCTTTAGTTGACAAGCAGTTAAGCCTCCACGTAGGTTGTACCAGACCCACTGCTTCAGCCGTGAACGAAGGATTGAATTTCACAGTGGCGCCTTGGCATTTGCTCACAATTTTTCCTGTCCTAAGACAGGACTGAACTTCATGAGTAACATGAACCACACCCTTTCAGCTTTACGTAGTAAGAAAACGCCTTCAGGTGAATTTTATGTTCAATTATTGAGTGGACAATTGCTAAGAGATTGTAAAGGTAGGTTGAACTTCAGTAGCTAAAAAAATTAGGTCTTTAGTTGACAAGCAGTTAAGCCTCCACGTAGGTTGTACCAGACTAGGGGCCGGTTGCAGAAAGCAATGTTAAGTCTCGTGTTAGCTAACATCGCGTCAAAGTGAACAAAATCGCATCAAATTTTGTTTACTAATGTATTAGTTACCATAAGCATTTGAGATTTGATGCGATTTTGTTCACTTTGACGCGATGTTAGCTAACACGAGACTTAACATTGCTTTCTGCAACCGGCCCTAGAGCTTACAATACCGGGATTCCGGGATCCCGGACGAATTTTGTCCGGTATTGAAAACCGGTATTGATGTTCAAAATACCGGTATTTCGGTATTAACATATTCCTAAAAATTACAAACTTTTGACGGCTGATGCATTTTTAAAATTTATGATGGAGGCTCTTTTGCAACAAAAATATCCAATAGCTTTAGAATTACTAGATGCTTTAAAATTTGGCATTTTTCAGTGACGAACAGATTTGTCACAGATACTACAAAGGGGGAAATTACTATTTTATGGACAATTTTAATTAATGTGTTAGTTGGTTTGTTGGGTTACACATAAAGAACCTGTTTTTTTATATTTATGGAATTTATTATTGGTTATATGTTTCACCTACTTTATTTATTTATCTACTTATAAAGAAAAAATGTAAGCTAATGGAATTCACTTTGTAGGAGACGTTAATTTTAAAAATAAATTTGAATTTGGTTTTTGGATATTATTTTTAATTATAAGTAAATTTTTTAATAGTAATACCGGTGTTGATACCGGTATCCCGGTATTAAACGTTTAGAATACCGAACACCGGTATTAAGATTTTGGCCTGGTATTGTAAGCACTATACCAGACCCACTACTTCAGCCGTGAACGAAGGATTGAATTTCACAGTGGTGCCTTGGCATTTTCTCACAATTTTTCCTGTCCTAAGACAGGACTGAACTTCATGAGTAACATGAACCACACCCTTTCAACTTTACGTAGTAAGGAAACACCTTCAGGTGAATTGACTTCGAAAATTATGTTCAATTATTGAGTGGACAATTGCTAAGAGATTGTAAAGGTAGGTTGAACTTCAGTAGCTAAAACAATTAGGTCTTTAGTTGACAAGCAGTTAAGCCTCCACGTAGGTTTTACCAGACCCACTGCTTCAGCAGTGAACGAAGGGTTGAATTTCACAGTGGCGCCTTGGCATTTCTCACAATTTTTCCTGTCCTAAGACAGGACCGAACTTCATGAGTAACATGAACCACACCCTCCCGTTAGCTATCGGGGGCTTTACTAACGTTGCCTCTCAATGCAAACCAACCTGTGGTAAGCAATGTATGTTGTTGTAATATTCTGTTTATACCATAACAACTTTTTACATTTAAAATGCCATTGTTTGTACTTACATTACATACACGTACATAATAAAGGCAAACGAAATGGATGTTTCCAACAACACACCAGAAAAACCCTTAAATTTGCGATTCCATACTTTGCTTTGAACACATTAAAAAGTGAAATTTCAAAATACAGTGAAATCTCCCATAAGCGGACACGCACGGTGCCAACGTTTTTGTCCGGTTATTAGAGGCCTCCGCTTAAGGGAAAAATTTATTTTTATGTTTAAATAAGTTGTATTATACAAAGGTATACGCGCTAACAAAACAGATAAGAATAATAAAATAATTGAAACAAAGTTACGTAATAGTTGTTACAAAATCTAAAATACTCGTTTGACGTAAGGATTTTTTCTGACTGCTTATTATACTTTCTGCATGTATTTCTAAATATTTTGACAGTTTGAATACTTTAAAGTCATTACTTTCTTTAGCAAAGCATTTAAAATTTTTCACCGTTAATGTTTCCGTGTAGGTCTTGATTTCATTCTCACAAATTTCTAAGTCGCCATCGTTTTCTAATTCTGCCAACTGCACATCAACGGCAGCAGATTCACCTGAAATTTTGGTTACATCATCTTCCACGATTATTTCTTTGTCAATGTTTATAAATTCGTCAGGGTCGACGTCTTCGATTTCTGGGATATTTTTATACAGTTCAGCCACTACTGATACGGGTAAATCGTCCTCTGGTTCAAAATGATTACAGTGGCGTAACTTGATACCCGCAGACCCGCGGTCGTGGGGGGCCCTTAGCCTAGTTTTCTTATTCTTTAATTCCATAAAAGCAAGCAGGAAAAATTCTTGCTATTTTTATTTTTATCATAATGGGCTGCCCACACAAAAGGCAAAGTAGTTTTGAATTGTAGGCCTCTAAAATCAAGCGACATGGATTGTTTTGTAATAATATCGCCCATAGGGTCATGAAAATGTCGAATTTCCTGCAGTCATAACGCTGATTTGAGTTAACTTAATAGGGGAACCTGGGGAACATTCGGCCCCTAAGCAGATTTTGTTTAATAAAGAGAAGATTTTTTGTTAAAATTAAACAATTCTTGTTTATTTAGGAAATATACACTATTTGTAGCTTATATGTAGAATATTTAATTTAAAATTGCATTCTATATGAGTGAAAACAATATTTCATTAAAATGGTGTCAATGGCCGAATGTTCCCTGTGTCCGGGGTACTTTCGGCCATGTATGAAAATGTTATGGGGTTTAATGAATATTACAAGGAAACATAATTTAGATGCTTTATTTAAGAAAACTGAATCAATTTACAACAAGAGTACCAAAATTGTAACAAAATTTTAAGTGAGACGCTGTTCTTGCAGTCCCACATCTCGAGGGTGGGTATAGTTTGGCGATTATATCTTCATTTTCCACCTCTGATGTGTCCTCGATTACTGGAAAATAAAATGTAGTGGATAAGCCCCTTCTTAAAAATTTTACAGTAGAGGTATCTTTGTTAGTATTTACAACTTGGCCTACAAAGTGGACCATTGCGTTTTTTACTGGAAATCTAACCAGGACAAAATCGCCTCCTTTGAAATCTTCACTATTAAGTTCTGTAAGACTTTCCAATTCATCGCTGATGTCGTCATCTGAATCGTCATTAATCGATATTTCTAATTCACTAGAAGAAGATGAGTATACTTTTTCAAATATATTCCTTTTTGTAGCACATTTCTTCACAACTGTTAGCATTTTTGGTTGATTTGAAACTGGTAATTTTCGTGTTGCAGCTTTCTTCTTTTTAAGATCTTTCTCAGTTTCTATCTTTTCTAATCTTTCCTTTTCTGGGGTGTCTGTGTAAATTGTGGATATTCCTGGTTGTCTTTTTGTTTGTACTACCTTTTTTGTTACTTTTGGATACGGTCGTACCACTTCAGGTGTTACTTTAATTCGTTTTGGAGTTTTATATAAACCACTGCAAGACGGTGTATTCAAAATATTATTTATTTTCAATTCTTCATCTTCCTGAACCAAAACTTCTCTAAATAAGTTCTCGCCTGATGGTTCTTTCCTATTTTCATTATTGGTTACTTTATCTGTTGTGGGCGGCTCTTCAGTTGAATTTTGAGATTGATTTTCATTTATAGTTTTGTTTTCTTCTCTTTGTTTGTCAATGTCTGTATTTTCTGGTAATGGTTTGTCTGTAACATAGGTTGATGCAAAATCGTCCTCGGAAAAAGCTAGCCTATTTAAAGGCCAAATTTCTGGTTTCTTGAAACTATTAATGATATTACTTGCAGTAAATGCCCTTAAAAAGGCAATGTTTGTTAAATGCGCAATATTTCGTACAGAAATTGTTTTCCCAGGATTTGATGTTAGCCAATCATTAAAAGATACGCTACAATAAGACTTAAACGGCCCGAATACGCCAACATCAAGCGGTTGTAATCGATGGGTTGTATGAGGCGGAAAACTGAGCAAGCATATTCCATTTTCCTTACAATATTTAACGCTGTTCAAACTTATATGGGATTCATGGTTATCTAGTAACAATAATACAGGGCTATTTGTTGTGCATTTAGTGTGAACCACAATGTGCTTTAATACTTCCGGAAATAATTCCGATGTCATCCAGCCTGATTTGTTTCCCAATGTAAGACTCGAAACGGGGGCATTTACCATAAAATCGTCTAAATTTCGAATCCTAGGGAAAACGTAAACAGGTGGTAAGAATTGACCAGCCGCGTTTATGATTCCGATGAAAGTAACTAATTCTCCCCGTTCAGCAGATGCTACCTGGGAGACTTGCTTTTTACCAGAAGTAGAGACAACTTTCACAGGCTTCATAACAGTAGTTACGCCAGTTTCGTCAAGGTTATATATTTTCTCAGGAGGAAACTTAAATCGGTCTAGAACTGATTTATAATTGTCAAAAAACTGATTAACTTTATGTTTGTTAAATGCAGTGCTCCTACTCAAACTGGTGCTTTCAGGCTTGCGTAGCGAAAGCGTCTTATGCCTATCCATGAAGCCTCGTCTCCACCCTTCCTTAGCCAGTTTTCCTTCATGCCACTGCGCTGGGATAGTACAATTTGGCAATGCCTTAGCATACTCGTACGCAAGCTTTTCTATGTCAACATATGTAAGGCCATAGTTAATGTCCGAGCATTTTTTAATATATTTTTCAAGTTCTAATTCTTGATCAGTTGTAAAAACTTGTCGTACTGTATACTTGCTAGAATATTGTAGGGAGTCCTCCTCACGCTCACTTTCATTTCCCGAGTCTTCTATGTTTTCTAAATTACGTCTCAAATATTCTTGTTTGGTACGTTTAAGTAAAATTTTTTTTATTCTACTTTGCAAAGTTGATCTTTTTATTTCATAAACCAGGGCTGCTCGTCTTTCAGAATAAGTCCCATTAAAGACACTGATGACCGCCTGTTTCATTTTATTTTCGTCCAAAGATGTTCTATTAGTTTTCAGTACTCGTTTTCGCGGCATCTAAAGGTGAAAAAATATTTTAACACTTGATTTCAATTACCGGGGTACATTCGGCCACCGGACGAAAGTTCCCTGCTTTCACTGGCTGAATGTTCCCCTGCCGTACATGTGTTATAAAACAATGCCATAACCTCGGAAGGGTAATTTATAGGTTATAAAACGTGGCAAGGATATAAACTACAATAATATGAAAGACGAATAGCCAACATGCATTAAAATTATTGCTTACTTGGAATAATATCTATTATATTTGAAAAACAGAAAAAACTTACCATTAGCTATCAGTTTTAAACTTTTTAAATTATAAATTCACTTAGAAACACAAAGCAACATCCATGTGTGTCAGAAGGTGTGTAAATACGTTGGTGTTACTGTTTCATAAGTTTTAGGCGGGATTTTTAAATAAGGAGCGAAATAAATCCCATGGCCGAAACTTCCCCATGGCCGAATCCTCCCCGGGTTCCCCTACCGCCCGTATTGCAAAAGAATTCTATAATTTAACATGATCATTAAATGTTGGATTTATGGATTGTTTTGACGCCTCACGACATTAGCTGGGCCTGCATTTTGATGTGTCCGTACAAGAGAGATTCACAGTCTAAAAATTGTCGAAAAATGGTGTCCGTGTCCGTTTAAGAGAGAAAATTTTATTAGTAAAAATGCAAGCAAGTTGGTTCCCAATAAAATGTCCGTGTAAGAGAGGTGTCCGCTTATTAGAGGTGTCCGGTAAGGGAGATTTCACTGTAGTCCAATAAAGGAGGCACTTCTTATTTTCTCTTTGTTAAATACCTCATAACTACATCTTAAAAAAGGAGCATTCCTCATTGTTTGGTGAGACATAGATAAGTAACAAGAAATAATGTTGTTAGAATATTTCAGGAATGCCCTTGGCAGATGCACCCTTTTCGGTGCTTGAGCTGCTTGACTTACCAAAAAATCATTCAGATATTTTAGAAGTGAATAAATACATGCAAAACTAATCTTTATTTGTTTCTCATTTAAGGTCAGAAATATATCTCTATTTTCATGCAAAACTTTATTATATTGAAAAACCACTGACAATGATAATGGAAAACTTAGTTCACATAAAATACATACACTAAGTAACTACAGGTTAATTTTAAACTGCATAGCTTCTTTAAATGTAAATAAACGAACAAAGCTATCTAAGCTTATATAAAAAAACAATGAAACGTAACCTTAAAAACAAGCATAATATAATGTAGTTATCAAGCCGAATGATGATTATGATGATAACAAAAACAATCGAGGTGCATATCGTAGACCGCTTGTGTCACATCTGTAATCTGAAGCTCTAAAATGAGTTTCTCTAGCTTTGCTACTTTTTCCAAGAATGGGGGGAAATGCAGATCCATAATTACTTTTACTTCGTCAATTCTAATTTTTAGGTCATCCAGTATTTCCCTGTAAAAACATCATAAATACCATATAAATATTATATATAGTTCTATATACTAGCTTTTTACTTTAATTAAATTAAGTTGTAGGATTTGTCTTTTCAGTTTCTTTTAAATACGTAACATTTTTTTATTATTCTGATATTTTCAATATTGTCTTTACACAACATATTGACATATAAAGTAAATCAATTCAAAACTATTGTAAAACAAAACTGTTATCCTTACCCCACTTGCAAATATCTAGCTTTGTCCTTCAGCAATTCAAGACAATTGAAATAGTAGGTGCATCGAATGGAACCACTTTGTAAAGATAAATTACCGTAGTATTTGTCATAGTATTCTATTACAACCTTCTGCATCTCCACATAGCATTTTAAATTACCTAGAATATTATAGTTGTCACAACATATCACAGCGTTTATTTCACACAAAATACCTGTCCTTAGATGATATTTAGCCAATTCTACATATAAATCTCTGATCACTCTATGAGAAGGCTGGTATATTGTTTTAGCTAACTGCAAACCCCGATTTGCATCTTCTAGATTATTAAACACTTTAACTACAATTAGTAAAGCTACTGTTAAACTCAGCAATTAGATATCAATATCTACCGCAACTATAATATATTTTTATATGCCGCAGACAAAGTTATGCAACCCGTTATTCAATTATACTAGTCAACTCGATACTATTTTTTTAAATTGAATCAAGGATCCTCTTGAAGGTTCAGTTTGGCAGTTGTCAACTTGTCATTTAATTTTCTTACCTCATAAATTTATGAGAGAAATGTTTTCAAGCGAAAGTAAGTGTCGAGATAGTCATAAAATATAACTTGGTTATGTTTTCTTATGTTATAGTTAACACATTAAGCGAACTGTCACATAAAATAACCTAACTTCATGACACATATTTTTTCATGCCTTCCTGGATTACATTCATTAAAAATACAATTGTTGAATTTAGATTTCATCAGAAATAATATTTTGGGTTACATAATTTTGTCTGCGGCATTAAAAAATAGAATCTAGTTCAACTAATAGAATTTAATTGACGCTATCCAGTACTTACAGTCTGCCATGAGTTGAGAAATCAATTTTTCTTTGATGGCTACCTCTGAAGATATGTTGCCTTTATAATTGCAATCTAAACAAGTACCTTCAGCAAAAACCCCGAAATACCAATCAACAAGTAGCGGCCCATTGCATTTTACACAAATATATGCATTATGCCCCCACTGCAACAATTGCCATTACAAATAGCTGCAATTTCAACTGTTTACTGTATTAAATTTGCGTTGTTCAACAAGAGAAGAAATAAGTAAAAAGTTCTTACAAAAGTCATTTTTGGGTTAGTGCACGATCGGCATTTGCAGTTCAAAAAGCATTCCTCCATAAGTTTAATTTGGCGTTCCTTGGGATTGGGTATATATTCATGGTCTATTCCTTGATATGCACGGTGAATTTCTTCACCGGGTTTTATATTTTCAAGCGCTTTCACTATCACAGTATCACCTAGAAAACTAAAAGCAAATATTAAAAAAATGTTAACAGTCGACTTCAAAATATATTTTCTGTAGTTATTGGCAGCTCAACAATCATTTTCTCAACAGCATAGAGTAAGATGTAAGGAGACTGATCCCCATGCAGGCCGCTAGCTAAAACCTGCGTTGATATTTGCGGCTCTTAAGTAGTACCGTATTCTGCCACTCGCGGTGCCGGGTTAGTTGGCGGCAGGGTGGGGGTTTGTTTACGTCTGGTTTACGTTTTGATTTGCCCCAGCGGTCGTATGCTACGATCACGTCACAGATCGAGGAGTCGCTGGAAACACCGGCGCTGCGAGTGGTAGATACTAGGGATGTCGTACCCGGTATAAAACGAAACCCGGGTACCCGAAAGCAATACCCGGGTAAACCCGGGTACCCGAAATATATAACAAAAAAGTTAGTATACATCTGAACATCTGAAGTAACTACAATTTCTTTCTTTTATGCCGCGAGTTTTAAACTGAACTAAATTAAAATAGTACTTACTCACCAATTCAAACGGCAAGTCGTCTGTTATTCGTAAATATTTTCACACTTCCAAGTACGTGACTTTTTGTCCGAAATTGGTAGCAGCATCAACATCACACAGAGGATGTTTATTTTACTTCACCCATACTGACGCGATTTAATGTACTGTTGACGGGATTCTTGTTATTACTGCATGGCTTATTCCTATTGTGTTTTAAGTTTTTATAATTTTCTCAGAAAAAGGCTAACTTTCTGGAAATTATATAATTTATTAGTCGGGTACCCGGGTCTTAAAAATATACCCGGGTCGACTATTACCCGGGTCGACCCGGGTACCCGCCGACATCCCTAGTAGATACTGTACTATTAAAGAGCCGTAAATATCATTGTGGGTTCTGTAGCATAGCGATCGGTCTCCTTCCCTCTTACTCCATAGTGAAAATAAAAGGACAGTAAACATGTTTTTATGAATGCAACTACATTTATACTTAAATGTCAAACTTCACATTTGACTTATAGTTGAATTCATAAATTAGGAACTATTCCATAGCCATACTAGATGAAAATAAATTTTAATCATACTATATGTCCCTTCAGCTAATCTGTGAAATAGTATGAAATAAAAATTACGAATGTTATTTGGAAAACTAATATTTATTGCTTTCAGGAAATAACGAAATAACCGAAAAACCAAATACAGAGGGTGTCACCAAAATATGTGGACATGGATCCACCATATACATAAACCTTTTAGTTTACACCCCCACCTACACCTGGTTTACGATTTTTGTATTTCGTTTAAATGTGGGGGTGTAAACTAAAATAATGTTTACTGGCAGCTTATTTAGTTTACACCCCAATTTTTTCCATTGTTTTGTATTGAAACATGGTTTTAATTGCGAGGTTAGGTTAGGTGAGTTTAGGTTAGGATAGGATAGGATAGATTAGGCTAGGTTAGGTTAGGTTAGGTAAGGTACGTTGGCGTGTTGTTCCTGGTGTGCGCTCACGGCAGTAGGTGGCACTGGTGGTGGCTTGGCTTGTTAGATTCTCCTTGCAAATAGCAGAAGTTTATAAACGTGAATCATTTGTTTTACTTAATTTTCAATAAAAAGTTTGAGAACAATGTTTTATCTCTAATTTCACTAGTAATTGCACTTTTGATTGCAATTATCATTTATGAAAAATTAGGTGATATATCAGAGAAACAAAAATTATTTCGTTTACGTTGCAAGTATCCCGTTTTACCCACCTAGTCGGGTAAAACGGGATACTTACGCTATTGCAGATTCCATAACGTTTATCCTTCAGGAAAAAGGAGACAGCATAAGAAATTCAAAATAATTATTGTAGGTAATACAAAAAAATAATAAAATTTAAAAAAAAAATACAAAATAAAATTTGCTTACCAGAAATGATTTTTATTATATTCTGCAAAAACTAAACAAAGGAACTTTCACAAAAAAAGATTAGAATATTATTATTATTGACAAAAGTCATAAATAAAAACTTCGTCGTCGTCGATTCCCACTCCTGCATACGCTTCATGAGCCCAACCTTGACAATGCAGACACTTTATCCAACCATCTTCTGACTTAGAATTCGAATAAAGTTCAGTACAAAATATGCACGTTGCTTCTTCGCTTTCTTCTTCAGAACTTGAATCTTCAGTGTCTTCAGTCTTCTTCCTTCTTTTAATTTTTTGTTTATTGGCATTTTTTTGTCTTGCTACTTTCGTGTTTTTTTTTCTGAAGTGTTACAGTTATTCTTAATTAGTTTCTTTGCTTTTATGTTTCTTCTAGTTGTCTTCTTATTTGCATTTGCATTATCTTTTTTATTCAGTTTGGTCGTTAACACTGCAGTTTTACCCCTTCTTCTGTCGTTTTGATTAATTTTTCTTTCGGAATGAGGGAGTGGAACAACCTGTTTTGGCGTTACAACAAAATTCTCAGTGCTGTGGAGACATGAAGGAGTCGCATTCGCATAAAAATGCTTCGCGGGAATTGGACCTGGAGTAGTATCTTGTGTGTTTAAAGTATTTGCAGTATATTCCTGATCTCGTGCTTGAATTTTTTGTAAGGGGTTTAAAGGTTTCAGTGGTGTTCTTGGTGGTGTTTTCGGTAGTGTTTTTGGTGGTGTTTTCGGTAGTATTTTCGGTGGTGTTTTCGGTGGTGTGTCTGTTGGTATTCTTGCTGATGGTATGGGTGATGTCCTTTGTAATTTCAGGTAACAGGTTATCATTATCTATAGTTTGACTGTTTGTATTGTCTTCCATAGGTTATTTGTAGTTTCGGCTGGTTCAAACATCCAGTCTGGGAATATTACCGCTGTTTGAACACTAGCAGCTTTCATGAAGGCGTTTCCAAAAAGTTTGCCTAGTTGCGATATCGTAATAGGCCTGCCTGGATGCTGTTGCATCCATCTTTGTACTTCTGAACTGTAGTATGTGCTGAGTGGTGACATAAAACTTACGTCCAGAGGTTGTAGGCGGTGAGTTATATGCGGCGGAAAACATAGTAACACAACACTGGGTAAAGCGGGATATCATCCTGTTTACCCAACCACTCTGTATCCCGTTTTACCCAATAGTGCATTGCAAAACATGTGTTCATATTTTAATAATTAAAAAAAGCAAAATACGGAAAACTATTGTAAATATCTATAGTAAATAAACATAGTATTCTTTAAATCCACTCACCTTCTAATAATTTTACACTAAAAATTAAAAATCAACTTCTTAATGTAGGTGAAACAATTTAGTTTAACCTTACACTTTAATAAATGCACCTGTCACGCAGTTCAGAGATAAACTAAAGTCCATAGATTACTTGCCGGGAGTAGAAAGGCAACAAGGACTATTAGTTCAGCCATCACCAGATAGATGGAACTACCTGTTTTAAAGTTAAACTGGGTATCCTGTTTTACCGTACTATCCCGTTTTACCCAACTCTCCCCTACCTATCTACATTTTAATTCAATTTCAGACGTGTGGCCGCCAGTCTCCATAAAAAGCTTAATTGCCATTTTGTAACCCTTGCAGTCGTGCTGTGTTCAGATTTCCGGTTAGTTCGTTAATTATTTGTTTAATAAGTGACTGACTACAGTGATTGCCGATTAGTGACGGTGAGATATTAAAAGTAATATGTATAAGTAAGCAGGTACTTACTTAAATTAATGATATGTTCTTAATTACTAGACCTTAGGTAGTAAAAGCATTATTAACGAAGTTCTGCGCCGTATTCAGATCACCTCGGCCACTTAGCATGTGCTTTTATGAAAAGTATAGCATTGACATGAATTCTAGATGTTTTGCATAATGATAAAGAGATTAAATTACTTTTATTTTTTATTTTATGTTTTCTAACGTACAGTTTTCGATGTAGAAGAAGAAAACGTGTTCTCTTTATACAATACTATAAAAAGGTTCTTTAATTTTAATTACCTACATTATTTAATTCTAGCCTTTTTTCTTAAAATGCTTCAAAAACTATTTGGTTTTGTTTCACATATTGAACAAACATATTTACAGGGTAGACAGAAACATATACTAATATATATAGTCAAATTTATACCCATTCGGAGTCACGTGATAATCTAGTAATTTTACGTATGTCGATTCTTAAAAATGCAATTTTAGGGAAATAAATGACATTCCGTTTTGTAGGTTATCCTGACATATGCCAATTTCTAAAACAAGGTTGCTACGGGTTTATTCTCTTATATGAAATCAAACTGAATTTACAGGTTAAAGAAAACATAACATGTCGTAAAATGTAAATATAATAAAGATATGTCAGCTGCTACATTAAAAACCTGCTGCGTATAGCAAATTTTAAGTCAATTTCTGTGCATGCATATTCTGTTATAGAACATTGCCATTTGAAGCCTATTTCCTTGCACAATCTATTTAGGGAAGAAACTGAATGTGAAAAATCTCCAGATTCTTCAACCAAGCATTTTTTAGATTTTTTATGGTTACAAATTCTTTAGCTACATACATTTTATATACAGTGTCTTGACTGCTTCGTCGACTTCCGTTTTTGTATTCTTCACTTTCTGGCTCATATTTCGGTAAATTGTGCTCTCCGAGATATTTAACGCAAGAGAAGCACGGCGAACAGCGTTGGAGGGTGAAACTGTTGATTTACTATTATTAATATTGTAGGTACTCTTCATAAAAAAAAAAACGCATAATATTCAAATTAATTGTTGTGAGTGCTCGTTATACCGCATGTCCGATGGTTTCTTTTAATTTCCAGTTTTCGGCTCAACAATTTTAGGTTTTATTACCCTTATCTCAATAACTTACACGAAAAATATAATCTGACAGATTGGAAACGTCAAATTTTTAAAATTAATTTTATGAATCGACATGCCTTTTTTTCAAATTTCTTCCATTTCATCTATTTTACTAAAGATGAACAGAGACAGACAAAAGTCACGTGACTCCGAATGGGTATAATTTTGACTATAGTCCATTTACTTGACATCTGCACTGTCAGTGTCAAATTTTTAAAAAATTTCTTGACTATACTTCAAAAATAATGTGTTTTTTATTAGACTGTACAGTAATTTAATTGTTAAAATTTGAAAAATAGCAGTGGTGCCAACATAATGTCAGTTTGACAGTGCAGATGTCAAGTAAATGGACTATACATCACCTGGTCAGCCTCATTCGCGACACTGATAAACAGATCACGTTGCCATGCCCTGACAGAATGACAGAACAATTTTGAAAACTCGAAAGCCAATAATATAGGACTTTAAAAAGTTTGTGTTTTGTTTTTACCATTGTTCCACCATTGCATTACTCTATATTCGGTACTCTGTACTTGTATAGGTATTCGAATACTTTCATTGTGTCCTTGTACTCGGTACTCGAGTACTTTTTGTCTGTACTCAGAACCGCTCTGATCTGAAGTTAACACATCTAAGTCGACAGCTTACCAAATTTCCGTTTCAGATATCAGAGAAAACTTTAGATAAACTCAAAACGTCTTAATAAAATTCAGAAATATTGCTACGAAGATTTGTTGCTTCTTTTCAAGTTGTTAAAATCCTTCCTACGAATTCAAAATTTCTTTTACCTACTTTGAACTTTTTTTATCAGCACCTAGAGTATCCTCTTTGATAATAAGAAAATCGACTTTACATTGACTTCTCCATAAATCTTAAGCCTTCACCAAAACACCTAACATATTTCCCACAGCTTCAGAATGTGGATGAGCATATTTCTTCCCAGCAAGCATAAAATATCCGTTTTGCTGGCAACTTACTTTTTGTAAAAAGATACCGCAAGATATGAAAATCAAAAATTTGTGAAATCTGGACAACAGCCGCAAGGCTCACCTTAAAACAGCATATGGGTATATGTCATACAGACATACTGTGTCAACATAGTAGAGATTAAAAGCAAATGTTGTAAAATGCACTTTTTCTAAAGGGTGTCCAAATTTGGGGTTGGATTTTAATTCGTTAATAAAACACGTAAATAATTTGAAAATATAAGATATTTTAATGAGCACTTAAAGCATATACGTAACGATTAAACATGGAAGATAATATCAGATAAATGCCCTCCTTGGCTCGCCTGACATGAAACCATTCTCTTTTTCAAATTTTCAATGACTTTTAAACATAAACGAGAGTCTATCTGACCAATTACGCGTGTAATTTCGGCCTTTAGATCTGTAATTGTCTGTAGACTATTGGCATAGACTTTGCTTTTCACATAACCCCAAAAAAAAATCCAAAGGTGTCAATTCGCAAGATCTTGACGGCCAATTGAGGTCACCAGATCAAGAGATAAGTCTACCTCTAAACTTTGATTGCAGTGAAAATATTGTTTTTCGCGCTGTGTGACTTGTGACACCATGTTGTTTAAACCACATGTCACACAAGTCCATAGCGCAAACTTTTCTTACAGTTTCTGCAAGTTTTTACAATAAATATGCGTTGCTGAACCATGAACCGCTCCATAACTTAAATGGCAATGTGTCAAAATGACAACTATAAAATATTAGCGCTGTATGTTTGATAGAAAGCAAATACCGCGAAATTCAAAATCCAACCTCAAATTTGGACAGCCATTACTTTGTTTTTAAAATGTAAATATTAATATACAGGTACCATTTTGTGATATTAATTTTTGTATATTTAATTTCAGTTACGTGTACTGGTTATTTGCAAACTACAAATACTACTTACTAGTGTGTGGTATTAGGTTTGCAAGAGTGGGTCGTCATAGCCAGAGATGGACACACTGCAAAACCTACAGTTAAACGATTAATAGGCACTCCAGCTTCAATGTTTGGTATTTTTATTTCACTGCAGTGCAACTGAGCCATGTATCTAATTAATAAACCTCCTATTGTGTTTGTCAGCTCTTTGTCACTTTTATTTGCATATGCCGGCCATTTCTTCAAGTGGTCGAAAAAATTTGTCTTCAATTTTAAGCACATTACCAGAGTCTCAGCTTCCTATATAATATACAAAATTATTAAGTATTTTGTTATCAAAAAAACTAAAATGAGACTCACCGATGCACATATCTGTAAGAAATCCTCTTTAATTTTATTAACGTTTGTAGGCAAGCTGTACATGTAGGGATAATTGTCATCAATGTTTCCATAATTGTTGATTACTCCATTTTCAAAGTGTACGCTATTCATAGGCAGCCCCGTTTGGAGCCCTTTAAGTAAAATGCGCAGAGATAGGGGAATGATAGTACCAACTGCCTTTACATCGAAACACTTTGCTTGGATGGCAGTGCATTCCCACTGATGAAAACCGTTCCAGGCGATATCACGACACTCCTCCGAACAGTATACATGTTCTACACAACCCTTACACCTTCAAAAAGATTGTCGTTATCCACAACTGAATTTAAGAATTTATTATTAAACAAATTGAAATAAGTAACTTACGGAACACAACTTGCTGCTATCTTTAGACAATTCTGACAATGAATCGGAAATGTTTCGGTTTCATAGTAATATACAAAAGCGAATGCTTTTTCGACAAACAGAATGTCTCCTGTTGCAATCTCCTTTTTGGCTACTACACGGGCACCTCTACGTCTGGTATGTCTGTAATGAGTTTTTAAAATCTATAGCAACATCTACCAACAGAAGGTAATGTCGGAAATATAAAACTTTATTGACATTTTATTAAAAATGTCTACACAATGGTTTAGTAAAAAATCAAAACCTATCTAAGTAAATGCAAAAACTATTTACTCGTGGTGATGTACAATAATTGGCATAAGATTGTTCAAAAACAAAAAATAAAGACTATGCAAAAGGCAACAAGTGTTGCATTGGAGAAGTAAAAACGATATGTATTAAAATTGCTTATGATTAGTAACTAAATTACGAATGGCAAACATGACATTCAGTGGGATATACCAAAAATATACAGCACTTATACTAACATAGAGGTACTACCTCGTACCCAGTACGTAGGTAATGATTGGGGACTATACAGATTGTCTGCAGGTAACTAGATACATAGACAGTTTGTTTGTCTGAAAATTTTAAACCAGCGTACATAAATCAAACAAGTAGAGACACTCACTGTCGGTTCCTTTGATGTCAAAATACCGATTTAAATTACCTTGAACGGCTCCTGGGGGGTACTTTCCGATAGTACTAACAGATGGCGCCACTACTTGAACACATCCATGGATATATTAAATACAGGATACGTTCACTTCATGTAAACGTACATCGAATCTTAAAATAACATTGCACGGAGTTCGGTACCTTCCCCCATTTCATTCTAACCTGTATCAATTTATTTCTCTCTCCCTTTAGACGTATTTCATACAATGTTTCGTACGTTTAATTTTGAAGTTTTGAAACGAAAACGTCAGAAGTGTCATTCAATTTCACAGTTTATTTCTACCTTTGAAAATTGAACTTTTGCAATGAGAACCTGCATAATTTGTTCTATTCCTTGTAATTCTTCAAGTGAAGATGTATCTTTTCACTGGTGTGTTAAGTAGATGGTGTGTTCAATGTTTAATAAAAACCTTCTTTAAAAAATTATTTCAGTTTTCCAAAAGACAATTTCTTGAAGAATAAATGGATAACAACATGTAAAAATATTCAGTTCCTTCAAAATTCTTGACCTGTCCCACAACAGCCAAGTCCTTTAGTCCCAGTTTAGTAGATCATTGTGATACCAATAAAGGTTTAGTGTATAACTGAAGTCTCATCGAGTGAGGTTATACGGTGATGACTGTTGAGGTTATGTTTTCTAATTTGTGTTTATTTATATCATTACTTTTTTTCTACATTTTGTAGCATCTTGAGACCAAAAATACTAATTTTGGCATGATGTAATATGAGTTAAATGTATTTTGTCAGAATTTATCTCAATGTCGGGACAAAGTACCTCTCTAAAGGATAGTGCTATACGTAATTCACGCACTGAGAGTGACAGAAATACATCGTACGTCTTGTTCAACTGTAGCAACGGCACGCCGTATCTTGTACTAATATATCCATGACCACATGATGATTGGTAGCAGAGCCAGTAACACAATGAATTGTGATAGAAGTCAAATTGAGAAATGAAAAAACTATGACATTTTTTGCAACTGCTTTATTGACGTTGCAATTTTAATGTCAAAATGCCAAAAATATTATGAAAGTAGACAAACATTTAATGGCAACAGTGCAATCCTTCAAAAATCATAACCACAACTTGAAAACAACATAACCAAATTTTGCAATATCTAGTTATTTGCATGCCTACCGACAGAGCTGGGCTGTAATTAATTACTTTGTAATTAAATTACTAATTAAATTCCTTTTTGTTTATTTGCCTTGGAATTGAATTACTTTTCAAAATGCGGTAATTGTAATTGAGAATTGCCATTTTTGTTAAAAAGTACTTGAATATTATTTTTTGAAAGCAATTAATTACTACATTCAATTACTCAATTACTTTCGTGTAATTAAATTACTCAAAGTATTTAAATTACTTTACAAGTATTTGAATTATCTGTGGTAATTGAAATTACTCGAGGCAATTGAATTACTTTGTGGTATTTCAATTACTGAATTACCAAATGCCAAATCTCCAGAACGCAAAAAATAAGATAAGATCTTATTAAGTTACATATTAAGCAAATCGCAATAGGGTTTTCCAGAGCCAATATAAGCATAATTTATGATTTCCTGACGACTCGAATAACAGCAACTTTTGCATTTTGCACGACGCGTCCACGATCATTGGTGCGTGTATGACTGTATGTAGATGTGATCTGTAGCTTATAATAGTGACACTAATACTTATTTATTGTGTAAGACGCTAAAGCTATATTTGCGGTAAGTACATTACAGATTATAATACCTACGGTAAAAATATAATTTAAAATAGCTTCATTAGACAAAATTAGTTCTTAATAATTATTTATTCATTTCAATTTGCTTGTTTTAAACGATGTACTAGCATTGGGTTGCACTGCCGTGCAAGTGTCACGGGTGTTAAGTCCAGAAAATTACGTATTTGAGTGAGGAACTGAACTAAACGGCCAAAATCCGATAACAACATTTAAACAGCGTAAAACACATAAATAAAATATACCTAATTGCAAAATTGCATGCCAGGTTGACTGCACAGTTGACAGTATGGGGTATGGTACTAATATAATTTAAAAAATCCGCACAAGTTTATCGCATTCTTGCATTGAACATTTGGTAAATTATGCATGAAATAGTGTTTTATAAAAATTCTTATAATTCCGCTCACCTCATCCAACATTACTTCTTTACGTTATACAGGCTGCTGCGTTGACGAACGAAACATACAAAACCTCCATGCTAATTACGATGCAGTCAAATATTGGCTTCTCTAATAATTATACACACTCACTTGTACCTACTTGTACCTTGAGTGTATTTTCTATCAGCTCCTAACTGATTAGTAGTCGTCAAACACCTCCCTTGAGTTGTTGAAGACCCAAAATAGCTCGTTGTAGCTCTCGTACCTCTTAATACCTTGATAAACGGTAGTACAGCATGCCACAATCACTCTCACTTTCACTTACTGATGGTTTAAGTACCAATTACCACTTCAAATGGTTTCAAGCAATCTTGAAATTACAATATGAATAATAATTGTGACCTTTGGTCAAATTTGATCGTGAAGAAGGCTATCTTGCTATCACGTGCCAAATATACAATATTACTCTCACAATTAAAGGAAAGTTAGCCCTTTAACGTGACTTCTTAAACGTAGATTATTCAAAATTAAAGAAGTTTTTTCACTTGCAGTAAACAACCCCTTGGTTGCCTATTGCTACTACCACCAGTAATCTACCACCAACTGTTATCACATGATACCCTTTAGATATCTGGATATTAATATTAAATTAATTAAGCAGCCACACAGCATGCTACATTACAATACCGAGACTGAGACTACTTTTTGAACTTAAAAGTGGAATATTTTTTCTGTTTTATGAATATTTATTGTTGTTATTAATTATTATATATATGTATATATTAGTAGTAGTAATGTTAGTACCGGGTGACTATAAATGATTGTGATTTTTTTCTTAGGCTGGCACTGTTTATGTTGGTGGCACTGTAAGTCTATGTCCAATTCAATGTTCGCAGGTTAGGTTTTGCGTCAATCTGTGTCAAAACTGACGCAAAAACTAACCTGATAACCTCGAATTTGACATAGACTTACATTGCCACCAACATAAACAGTGCCAATCTAAGAAAAAAATCACAATCATTTATAGTCACCCGGTATTATTAGATATTTGTTTTGCCCAAAGCTAGAGTTGGTGATTTATTATTTATGTAACATTTGTGATAGGTATTAAGTATGTATTTTTGGAATTTTTTACTGTTGTGCAATTATATATTTTGTTTCTTTTATATGTATTTCTATGTATTTATCTATTTTTGATTTACATACACAAAACGTGTTAGTGATAAAGGTATTTTTTCTAAACATTGTAGCACTTTGTTTTAGTATTTGTTTAAATATAATATTATTTCTTAGATGCGCATCAAGTGTTTCTTTTTTAGACCCTCTGAGAATTTAATTGTCTCATCTAAATATCGAAGAAAATCTTGCTCCCCCCTGGGAAGTTTTCTAACGGCGCCCATGAGGATAAGTTAGACATAAAAAGAGATTATTGAAAAAGGTTTAGACAATTCAAAAACTTTAGCGATATAACATTACAGTTTGGTCTAAATAAGTTGGATTGGGATCCTAGGATTACAGATGTGGATATTATGGCAGATAAATTTGTAGAGGGTCTGTGTACAACGTTAGAAAAGCATGCTCTTGTAGTAAAAAAATGGGTGAAGATAAATGTTATGTCACGGGGTTGGTGGAATGGGGATATAAGAAATATAAGGATGGAAAGAGGTCGACTATTTAAACAGGCTACAATTACTCGCAATAAAGACGACTGGGAACATTTTAAGAGAAAAAGAAATGAATTAACAGATATAATAAGAAGTTGTAAAATAGAATATTACCATAGTAAAATAGATAATTGTGAAGATTATATTTACCTTTTAATTTGACACTTATACACTTCGTGACAGGTGACAGTTAACCCTCCGGTTGACGGGCTGGGTCTGTGAGGCCCTGGCAAATATATTTTTTGTTGTATTTTTTAAAATAATTTTTTTAATTTCTTTAGCTTTTTGGTACCTTCCTAACTTTAATAAAGACATGTTTTCCTTAATTTGTCTTAATTTTATCATCTCTCTTTTGGCAGCCAGAAGGGCTTTGGGCCTGTCAGACCCAACCCGTGTATTCGTGTGAGTTTTTTTCCTACAATTTATTTTTTCGTATTTCGTAAAAGGACTAATTTTGTGCCGTATTTAGACATAAAACATTCTTAGGGCCTTCCCCTAGTTTCTAAGTATTCACTCAGAATCTTTTACATATGGGTAAGTCCCTAAATTTCAATTGTTTATCGTTTCTGCGTGTTTTGCATGTTAGCAAATTTTATCTGGACTTTTAGAGGATTTACCTTTCTTACTCTAAATAGTTTATCTTCTGGAGGGGAATCCCCGTTCTTTATGAACTTGTTTTGTGGTTCCTGTATTTGTTTGGAACACACAAAACCATGCTGCGCCGACTGTGCGGCAAAATTTGATTAACGAAATTTTCCATTCAATATTTTGTGTGTCAAATTTATATACACTTATTTTATATTTTTTTTACACTTATTCGGCCATATACTTTATAAATACAGTAGAACTTGGTTATAACGAATTCCAAGGGACCGCTATATTTGTTCGTAATAACCGTTATTCGTTATATCCAAGAAGGTCATAATTTGAGCAAATTTCCAACTCCCGTATAATTTAGACTTTTTCGATTACATTGAAGTGGACAGTAGACTCCACTGGAACACCGCGATTTTTTGTAATAAAACACAGTTACTAGTTGCAGTTTAAACAATGAAGAAAACGTTTATTAAAAAGAGAAACTGGTCAGTCATCGTCAGAACCTCACTCTGGATTATCAGAGTCTTCCCCCAATTGAATGATGATGAGAGGTATATCCTCAATTGGAGCATTTCCCATTAATTTTTTCCAATCATCACGAATTAAACTGTCACAGTGCCACATTTGTCGCGTAAAATATTCTATAGCTTTCTGCCACATCTCTTTAACCCTGCGACTTTTTAGAGTACATGATGAACTGACATGTTTATTGTAGAAACTTTTCAAAAAATCCCCGACCAGCTCGATGGGATTATACTGACAATTATAGGGCAGAAGTCGTAGAACCCTGTGCCCATTGTCTTGTAATAATTTGTCAATGTCATACGATTTTTGTATGTTCTCTTTCTTGGGTTTAATTATATCCCAAAGTACCTTTTTTGTGGCTTCTGGAGGGTAAGTAAAATGATTTTTATTCAACCATTCTATCATTTCATCTTTTTTTGTACAGAAATCGGGGGCCTTGTCAGTTTGGTGCGAGTGGTATGGCGCGTTATCCATGATAACCACTGCAGGTGTGGGTAGGGTATTTAAAGCCGGAATAACTGCTTACTAACCCAATCTGTAGAGAGTGCAGCATTCATATTTTTATGGTAGTCCCTATAGTCTATCTCCGAACTCAGCAGTAGGTCACAGTTTGGTAAAAAACCAGCAGAAGTTCCAGCATGCAATATTGTGAACCTTTTGTCTTCACCCTCCAGTCTTTGTGGAACACCGAAAGGATCAGACTCATTCACCCACTGTCACAACTGGCTCCCATTCTCATACACCCAAGTTTCATCCAGATATACAAAAATATATTCGTCAGATTCTAAGTACTGGAAATATTTCCGCAGGAATGTAATTCTTTTCAAAACAATATGTGGTTGTTCATTTTAAAAATTTATATCCCATATAATTTTGTACAATTTTGATTGACAACCAATAAAATCACATTCATTGTTTGCATATTGATGAAGGTCATCAAGGGTGAAATGTTGTTTTTTTGCATGCAGGGCATGAATATGTCTACCCAATTCTTCTTTTATATAATAAAAGGCTGGGTCAGTTTTATAATTAACTTTGGACCGTCCTTTTTTTGGGATTGACCACATTTTGTCGTTTTAAAGTTATTACATATCTTGAGTGCAGACGTCCAATGTATCTAGTAAAGCAGGGGTCGGCAACCTTTTTCGGACGGCAGGCCATTTTCAAAATAAATTTTTTTATGCGGGCCGCACATTCAAATGTAACTTAAATAGTGCTTTTATATCATATACGAGTATAAATATTATTAAAAATAAATATAGAAATAATTTATTTTTTATTGACATGCTATAATTACAATAATGTTAGAGAACAAAAATTTTACAATTCTTAAAAGGGAAAAAAAGAAAATACAATTCCAATTAAATATGTATAAATATGTAAATATAAAATATATAAATATAAAAAATATAAAATATTGTAGTAAAACGTCATACGGCTGTCAACATGAACGCACATATGAACATACAGTAGCAAACTGGCAAAATGAAAGAATTAGTGATGGGCCTATCCGGAATGAATAATTGGAAAGTTTCCGATTGTTCAAAAAATCGGAAGGTTCCTATTATTTCGGAACTTTTCGGAATTCGATTATTTTACTGTTCGGTGCACAAAATTCGGAACTTTCGGAATTCGATTATTTTACTATTCGGTACACAAAATGAGAAAACGAAATGCCAATTTGAACTGAACGGAATACGGAATGTTGTATTGACTCACTTGACTGCTATATGCTGGTTGGCAAATGTCGACGGGTCGCGCCGTGTGCGCATGTGTATGATACGTGAATGGCACTAATGGCAGTGGTATTTCGTAGATTAATTATTAGATAGTACACCTACAGACTTCAAATTCAAGTATTGTTTTATACTATCTATTATGTACTTTATGTGCTATTAAACTTTAAAATATCACTACCATTTACCGACAGTCTATTAACGTAACTACTGTAATAATTTGAAAAAATATTTTATTTCGTCACATCCCACTGTGCGACTCAAACTTATAAATTGTTTTTTAGGATACTGCTGGCTACTACTGGTCTAGGCCGGTAAATTTTATCTACCGGACTCGTTTGTAACAATGTAAACGCTAGTTACCAATGCAGTATCCTAAAAAATCTTATACGATACACGATCGGTAGAATTCTTATGGCCTTGCCAAACATACAGGTCTCGCCCTACGGTTCGACCTGTAAAGTATTGGCGCGGCCATAAAAATGTTGCTACCGGTCTAATAACGTAAATAGCTATTACTGACCGTCCTACAAACCCAAACAATAGATGCCAACGCAGATAAGGGCTTACGGCGAGACGGCGAGTGCTCTCATCGTAAATTTGCACGCACTTCATCTTCCTTCCGCTTGTTGTTATTTCGCTCGTTTTCCTTTGCTTGCATTTACGGAATGTAAAATAATTGGATGATATTCCGATTTTATAAACATTCCGAAATGGAACATTCCGATTATTGATATCATCCGATTATGCCCATCACTAGAAAGAATGCTACACTTGCTAAGCGAAACGTCGTATTCGCTGGGGAGTGGGGATTAAACTTGCGCAGTAAAATAGGTTTCCCACTATGCTTCTGTTTGTCGCGCATTTTTGTCACCGGCCACATTTCGGCACGCTTACGCTCTAAGATTGTTGATTTTTCCTAAAGTTATATTGGTGCTTTGGCGGGCCGCGCAAAAAGTTGCAAAGGGCCGCATGCGGCCCGCGGGCCGCAGGTTGCCGACCCCTGTAGTAAAGTATTTACGGAGATAAATGAGAATTTAGAAAATAGGTATTTAATACGATACATTGAATATGTTCGAGCCCTTCTCACAAATCGCCTTCTTAGTCAATTCAGGTTTATCAACTTTCACCTCTTCGCAATACTGAATCAGGGCCTTTTTTCACGCTCTGTGAGGGGCTGCCCACTACCTTTTTTTTCGCGAAGGCATTTTTTCAAATTTTGTGTGTTAATTTTTCAACACAAACGCAATGACAGTTATGCGAAATGACAGCACTGATGACCTTGAACGGCTCGACGCTGCCAACCTACATTGTGAAATACACTATTTACTACTTTCAACTCCTCATACCAACTTGACAACACTTTGACAGCTGATTAAAAAAAAATAGACTATAAAGTACGTTTTTTTTCTATAATAACTGTCAAAGTGTTACTATGTTGGTAGATGTGTGATTAAAATGCTAGGAAATGTTTATACCTCGTGTTGGTAGAACTTTTTCAAAATTATGGTTGTGTCAATTTTGAATGTCAAAGTTTCTTAATTTGAACTCTTGACAAATTTCTTTTTTTAACATGAATACATCAGCATCAATAAAATCGGATAAAAAAAGAAAACCAAGAAATATTTTAAATGCAAAAATGAAGCAAGCGATATTAAATTATGACATATCTGTCAAAATGACAATCATCTTTTTAGTGGAAAAAAAGAACTAAAAATCTATGTACCACCATTATTAAAACTAGAGACCCTGCAGGAATGCAACTTATCCCCTAGAAAGTTGACCTTGAAAATTATTATAGAAAAAAAATTTCCTTTAGGTATTTATAAGGTACAGAGTGTCCTTTTGGAACAAAGCCTGCCTGCTGTATTTTTCAATGTATTGTGGAAAAGGTGCTGCAAGGTTGTAAAGGTACTGTAAATCATCTGGACAATGTTATAGTGACTGGGAAAAATGAACAAGAGCATCTTGATAATTTAAATTAATTAGGTATTGGTTTGATTGAATCAGGCCGACTTGAGGTTACATTTCTTAAAAACAGCATATACTTAAACCATTATTATATTACCAATTAGTATCCAACAGAATAAAAAAATTAAGGAGCTTTGCGTATGGATGTAGTTATTAGTACGACACAGTTTTTCTTAAACAAGTTAAACGTGCGAGAAATATCAAGTTGCAGAAAAGATTCCACTCGTATTACTGTTTTAAGAAATTTTCAAGCTGCAATTCGAACAGCATGGCAAGATCTAGTGATACAGTAATCGAGTAAAAATATTGTATACTGTATATAAAGCAAAACTTCAAAACAAAAAGTTCAACGTAAATATGCAAAGTGAGAATAGGGCCGAAATTCCAAATTCAATACTTACTGAAGCTCAATAGATGTAGATGCACCAAGGAATGATGGATTTGCATCCAAGATTGGCAGTTTATCAAAACGACTTGTTTCATCTTTCTTTGTATCGGCTTCTTTTGTTATCAGTTCCTTCACAGTTTTTCTGTAATTTTCTGTAAAATACAAAAATAAAATCATACGGCAAGCGGCCCAGTCTCAAACTATTACCAGCGATGGGTTTTAATGAAGGTTCCATGGAGTCAATCATATTTAAAACGTCAAGAAGGATGGTTCTCATTTTCAACGAGTCACCCAGCTTCTGGTAACACTCCGCCTTACGTATGCACATTTTTGGTCTGAAAGCCTCAGGGTAGTTAGCTTTCAAACACAAGTCTATATCCTTGATGCAGCTCTGCAATGCAAATAAAATGAGTAGTTAGCAACAGCTACAAGTTTTAAGAAAATATTAATACCTCGTAATCTCCAAATTTGAAGAAGACAGCAGAGCGATTGGCAAAAGCCGTTGCATAGGCTTCACTGTTGTATGTCGCATAGCACAGGCTTTTGGTGTATGTAACTGCGCTTTCTTTATAATCACCATTCTTGTAGTCCTTGTTTCCTTCTTTTCGCAACTGCTGCGATTTTAAATCATCCTTTCCTTTCAATTGTTGGCTTTCAACCTTTGATTTATTACGGATGTAACGTATGAGCTAGAAATATAATTCGATAGTACTATACTGTAATTAGATGTAATTCAGATGAACTATACACTATAGACACACCATCGCCTATACCTACTAGTGCTTCATATGAAATTGTGGTATACCAGCTAAGGTCTATCAAGCACTATTGGGAAAATAAAGACCTTATTTGATGTCTTAAAGGTGAATTATATTTTTTAAGAATTACAAATAGTTACTGAATTATCGGTGTGTTCACATTGCAGTATTCTTGTTTGCAGAAGTATGAATTTAAGAATTGAGAACTGAGGCAAAGCTCAGTTATTTAGTTATGATGTTTGATGAAAAGTCTCTTCAGCCTTAGCTTCGCTACTCGTAACAGTTCAGATTTTGTAAATAACGGTTATCATTAGAGACCGGAATATTTACATTGTTTGTTTAAACATACAATTGTTACCTGTTTAACATTTACATACTGCAGTCGTAGGAATCTCCCAATTTTATTTTTATATCCCAGCGGGCACACAGCGAAAGCTTGATTTACCCGTGGTCTACAGCTAACAATGAAATGACGGCGCAGGCTTGTTCGCAGCATTGCAATTCAAATCCCATCACAGGTATTAATTTATTATTTAAAAATTGATGTTACTTTGCATTAAGAAGTATTTCCTTCTATTGTTTCAGTATTATTAGAAACGTGAAAATATTTTTACACCTAGTTTCCTTCAATTTTTAAAATTATTTAATGTCACAACATAACGGAAAAGAATGCGAATTGGAAGAGGAGTTTGAAAGATCAGGTGCAATCATTTTAGGATTAACAGAGACAAAGAAAAAAGGAAAGGACAAATGGAGATAAAAAATGGACATGTAATATTATATAGTGGAGTTGAAAAGCAGGAGCGAGCGGCTGCAGGAGTAGGATGTATAATACACAAAGATTTATATAAAAATGTAAGCAAATTGGAACCACATTCCGAAAGAATAATGACAGTAGAGATAAGAAATCAAACAAAGACAGACACTATCACTGTAATAATAGCATACGGGCCAAATGAGGACGAAAAAAAAGAGGTTAAGGACAATTTCTGGCAAGAAATGATGAAGTAATAGAAAAGGCAAACGGAAAAGTATACCTGATAGGAGATATTAACGGCAGAGTAGGGAAGCAAGATGAACTATATGAGGAAATCATCGGTAGCGAAGGGGAAGACATAAGAAATAACAACGGCACACGACTGCTAGACTTCTGCTTAGTACATAATCTAATAATACTAAATACATGGTTTCATCACAGGGAAATACACAAATATACACGCGAAGTAAAAAGTAGAGGGGAAAAGTCAATCATTGACTACATAATAGTAGAAAAACAAATAGAATAAATGTAATGGACACTAGGGTTAAAGAGGCCACGAAATAGGGAGCGATCATTTCCTACTGATGGCAGTCAGTGATAAGAGATAAAAATAAAATAACAATGTAGAAAACCAAATAGGAAAAAAGAAAAGAAAAGTAGAATTTGAAACAATAAGAACATATAGACTAAAAGACAGGGAATAGCAAACAAATATAAAGAATTAGTAGATGCAGATATACAAAAAATACAAGGGAGAGGGATGAAAGGCAGCTTAGAACAACTATGAAGTCTTACAGGGAGATTTTAATAAAAGCTGCTAAACAAGCCTGTGGAGTGTGCAAGAATAATAAAAACAGACAACAAACGGCGTGGTGGAGTCTGGAAATAAAGAACAAGTAAAGAAAAAAAACAGGCATGGAAAAATTACTTAGCAAATAGAGCTACAGAAAATTATGAGAAATACAAACAACGGAAACGCGTTAAAGATATGATAAAAGAAGCAAAGAAAGATAGCTGGGCTGAATTCGGGAATAAATTAGAGAAAGACAGGAAGGGTAATCAGAAACTATTTTTTAAAGTGATTAAATCGTTACGTCAGGGTAAGAAACAGGAAGAAATACATATTAAAAATGAAAGAGGAGAAATATTAACAGATGAAAGCAAAGTGATGGATCGATGGAAAGAATATTTCCAGACACTATTGAATGGATCAGAATTAAGACCACAAGAAAATAGAGAAGAAAACAGAATATTAGCAAGTAACGTGAAGAACACAATAACTAAGGAAGAAATTGAAGAAGCACTTAGGTGGTTGAAAAATGGCAAAGCGCCGGGTAACGACAAGATCACGTCAGAAATGTTAAAGAACATGGGGGAAAAAGGAACAGAATTGTTCACTGAAATATGCAATACAAGCTGGCAGACAAAGAAGATACCCAAAGATTGGGAAGTTGCGTTAATATTACCCATATATAAAGCAGGAGACAGCAAACAATGTAGTAACTACAGGGGAATAACACTATTAAGCTCACCTATGAAAGTGTACGAAAAAGTATTGGATAAGAAATTAAGATCAAAAGTAGAAAGTACATTGAACAAGGCACAGAGCGGGTTCTTAAAAGGAAGAAGTGCGCATGAACACGTATTTACGATAAAACAGATAATCGAGAAAACAACACAACAAAATGCAGAAGCAATGTTTGCTTTTATAGATCTAGAAAAGGCATTTGACAGGGTCCCAAGAGAAAAAGTATGGGAAAGTTTAGATAAGAGAGGGATAGAACCGAAGCTAATAAATGCCATAAAAAGTCTCTATACAAATAACGTTAATCATGTAATAAGGAAAAACTTGAAATCGGAAACTTTTATTACAACAGAAGGACTTCGTCAGGGAGGAGTACTGAGCCCACTGTTATTTAACATCTTTATGGATGACATAATTAACAAGTGTTAAGGAAAAGTGACAAAGTTATGTGTAGGATTTAGAAAACTGCAAAGAATTACAATATCAGAAGGAGCTTATGCAGACGACGTGGTAGTAATGGCAGAGAAACAAGATTTGCAAAAAAATTTAGAAATTTGGAAAAGCACACTAGAAGAATTTGGAATGAAGATGAATTTAGAGAAGACAGTGGTTATGACAGTAAGTGATCAGAAGATTAAAATCGAACTGGAACAGAAGCAGATACAACAATTGAGTACAGTTAAATACTTAGGAATAAATATCGAAAATACTGGCAGACAAGATACAGAAATTTACAACAGGGTCAAAAAGGCAATAAAAACCTATCACACGTTAAGTAATAGCTTTATAAATAAAAAGGAAGTATCAAAAACAACAAAAATGAAAGTATACAAAGTTGTATACAGACCGATACTAACTTTTGGAAGTGAGTCTTGGATACTGACACAAAGACACAAGAGTATGTTACAATCGGCAGAAATGAAATACCTAAGACGTGTGAAAGGCGTAACCATAAAGGACAAATTAAGAAATACGCAAATACGTGAAGAGCTAGATATTATGTCAATATTAGAACATATAGAAGAAAAACATTTAAGTTGGTGGGGACACCTGCAAAGAATGAAGGAGACAATGCCGGTGAAAAAAGTGTGGGAGGCAAAAATAATTAACAAAAGAAAAAGAGGCAGACCAAGGAAGACTTGGGAAAAAGTAATAGGAGAAATATTAGAAAAAAGAGGATCAACATGGGCAGAGGCTAAAACAAGAGCGAAAAACAAGAAGGAATGGACTTGGACTAAATTTGTTTATAAATTGTAAATATATTGTACACCACACACCATTTTTGGTAAACGTGGTTTATTGATTATATATATATATATAATGTCACAACATCCACTTGCGAGGGAAGTTTTGCGTAAAACCCTTTACAGATTTTTTGTTCTGCGTGCAATGTGATGTTACGTAGAATTTTTAGTTTTGTAGTGTAATCTTCTTGAACCGTATAAATAAATGTGAAGTTGTTAGTTTATAATATAATGTAGCCTGTAACGTTTGTAGTAAGAAAAATTGTTATTTTTCAAGAATGTGGTTTAATATTTATGCATTAAGCAAGTCCTCGGTTCGAATCCTGCGGGGGTCGGAATTTTTCCGTAGCCTTGGCGATTGAAATCGGGCTCGGTGAGACCATTCACAGTTGGGCACCAAATATACTGTGCTCTACTCAGAACTACAGACCTAAGAGATAGAGTAACAAGGTCAACACATCACCAAGACACACACCTCACAGCATGGTTGCTGCGCAAGCACCAAAGGCGCGCTTCAACTCTGTATCCCGAATCCAGGGCAAGTTGAGCATTGTACCCCCAGATGCCAGCGCATAAAGCACCAGCCCTTACACCGCAAGGTAAACGAGGTTATAGATAATACATACATACAACATTAAAATAACATGTATGTATGTATAATCGTTAACCTCTTGTTATCTTAGCGGTGTAGAGGCTGGTGCTTTGTACACTAGCACCTAGCGGTGTGGTGCTCAACCTGCCCCGAGTTACGAGACACAAAGTTGGAGCGCGCCTTTGGTGCTTGCGTAGCAACCATTGTGTATGTCTTGGTGTGTGTTGACCTTGTTACTCTATCTCTTAGGTTTGTGGTTCTGAGTAGAGCACAGTTAAATTGGTGCCCACCTGTGAATGGTCTCACCGAGCCTGGTTCAAATCACCAAGGCTGCGGAAAATTTCGGCCCTCGCGGGATTCGAACCGAGAGCTTGCTTAATGATGCAAGGCAAGCGCTTACACATCTGCGCTACTCGGCTTCTACTTAAAATTACATGTGAATAAGTTAAACAACATGTTGAAAATTAATTTTATCGCATTTCACTTGGTAATGTACTACATTTCTACATTCAAAATCGTTGAGAAATGTGGTACGTTTGTGCATTAGCAACACTTTTCTGCATAGCAACAGCGGTTCGTTTTACATTTGGCAGTACTGAAGTGAATTGTTGGTGAAACTTACACTTACAGTGTCACCAACAATGCACTTCAGTACTGCCAAATGCATAACATCAACTGAAGCTGCTTATTGTGCTTTAGTACATAGAAACGAGTTCTGCTCAACTTGGTTATGTTTTGACATTTAATGTCACTTTTATGTAAAAATGCAATATTTTACATTTCTTATGAAATGCGATAAAATAGTATACGCAACACGTTAGAAAAGTAGTTTTACTGAACTCGCTAACGCTCGTACTCAAACCAGCCATACTTGTTCAGTAAAAATCACTTTTCTAACCTTGTTGCGTAATATACTCTTGAAACTTAAAAAAAATGACAGTTTTATGTCAACAATAAGCATGCTACAGATTAAGCAAGTTTTATTGTTTGCAATGGCTCCCGCGATCAAGTTTATTTTAAATTTCCCTGTATTATCTCTATAGTGTCATTTAAAATTCTGAATATTTTACAGTTTTGCGTAAAACTAAGGTTACTACATTAAAATACACCAAGTGTATGGTACCGCCATCCGTGATTTTTTATATCTGTCCTTGTCGCACATTTTCTCAAACTGGGGATAACAGAACACAACCTAAAAGTATTTTAACGTAACTTTGACAAATGCTTCTGTTGATTGATAATAAATAACATAACCTAACATATTTTTGACTGTATAGCAATGCCATTACACCACAAAGAAAATCCCCATAAACTATTGTCTTCCTTATTGCACTTAAAAAAATTGCATTTGTTATCTTCAGCTTACAATTTTCTCATGTGAGCACTGGAATGGCGATACCTCTCTTTTAGTGTGTTGATGTAATGACCTTGCATAAAACGCGATCTAGTGACACCTGTAAATAACTTTGGTTGTCACGAAGCAAACTTTTTAGGGCACTGAACAGAATTGTTAACAAAGCAGTTGAAGAAACCTTGGGTTTCTTACGGCCGGTCTTATAAACACCACTAATCTGACGTTAACTTTAATTCACTGTTAAAATAAACAAAAGCACATCAAAACATTAGTGCTTATGACATTTTATCCATTGGTAAACAAATTTTGATGCGCTTTTGTTTATTTTAACAGCGAATTAAAGTTAACATCAGATTAGTGGCCTTTATAAGACTGGCTATTAAGTGTTTTGCTTGATATAAACAATCAACGCAGGCAACAGCCTTAATTATAACTATTCAATATGCAATGAACAATAGAAAGTTGAATGCTAAAATCTAAAATATGTTATACTGATATTAATCAAGTTTAACTTAATAATGCAAGGTCAACTATATAAAAGTTAATTCTTACCTGGAATGATCGCCGACATAGTTTTTATATATTTCGAACTCGTTTCGCCCACGAATTTTGTGCTTAAAGAATGGAAACCTCTCCATAATGATGGAAATCCCTGGAACGCAAACACATTAAAATCTCACCGTTCACCACATTCAAATTGTTGCAAAACACTAATCACCTCCAAGTTTGTTAATGTGTCAATAACGGAAATGCGGTGCCTACCTATGCCTAGATAAAGAAACGAAATTGCACGTGCTCGTACGCTGTTGCTTATTGAACTCGGGGACTTTTCTGCTGCGTAAGATAGAGGACATATTTCATCTGTCACTTAAAAACAGTGTTGCCAGACTGTGACAACCAAACTACCGTACTCCGCATGAGAAATTACCGTATTTTATAGGAAACTAGCAGAGAATCCCGTTCTTCGCACGGAATATTATGTTATTTGTTATAAACACAGATATTTTCCTTATGTCACTTAACTGAATTTTGTATCCCAGGAAGTTGGGGGATAATTGTGATTCTTGATTCTTTTTTTATTGGAATTTTAAAACTTGTAACTGTGCTATATTTTAAGTTCTTGTATGACTACTAAAATTGTTCACCTCTAGGATGTGTTAAAGGTGACACTTTTACAATATTCGATTTGTTTTATTAGGCCCATAACTGCGCGAAATTTCAAGACTACATCGCCTGAACATATAAACATACATTCAATTTGATATACATATAGTATAGATAGATATAAATAATGGGTGTTAGGGGTGACAGTTTTACAATTTTCGTTTTTTCTCTTTATTTTGGACGATAAAGCCTACAAATGTCCCAAATTTCAAGTATTTACGTTTTCTGTAAGTGGCCAGGAATTTTGGACATACAAACATATGTCCAATTTTATATACCTGTCCTGGTTTTTCCTGATTTTTTTTGTATATAGTAAATATCATTCTGATAAAAACATTAGATATATAGAGTGAACAGAATTGCCTGGAGGCTGTATCAGGATTCCGTTACTTTGCGCTGATTCTATCCCTAATTTTAAGCGCGTAAATGAGACTGCATTTACGCTTTAAGCCAGCTTAGTCAATGGCACTTAAAGGGATGACAATAACCTACCCCTGGGACACAGCCTCATGTCCCATAAATAGTATGGCTTAGAAGGGGTAGTGAATGAATCAAACATTAAATGCAGATTGTTTTATTACGAAAATAAACGGTGTATTTATACATAACAAGAATGCTTAACTAAGTAACAATATCAAAGTTCAAATGTACAGTTTACTGGCACAGAGCGTTTAAAATTACAAAACAGCAACGTAGCAATTCAGCGGTTTTATTTCCTGCTGGAGCGAAGGTCGCCCGTTGAACCGGCCGCTGTAGGTCGGTTTTGTGCGTGAGGTGCAGATCTGCAATTTTCCTGGTCTTTAACTCGTCTAATTGCGAAATAACACTGGCTTTTAAATTATGAATAATGTTCCGTAAATTTGGACTGAATTTTATATATGTTTAATCTAATTTAAACATATTTTAGCAATTATGAGGCAAAGACTGGTGATTGCGGCATTAAAAACTTCTTGCTATTAAATCAGAATTGCATCTAAGAACGTGCGACTGGATTTCGTAAATTTTAGAAAATAAAATGTATGTGTGTTTAAATCAAGTTTAAACATATTGCCAATTTTAGGCTGAAGAAAAAGAAAAAGAAAAAAACTATATTGTTTCTTCCACATTAAGGGTTTTTAGGGGATATTCTTCTACGGCTGACTGGCGTTGTTTGGATTGATGCTTCCTTCGGTTCATCCTTTTCCGAATGTAGTAGAAGGCTCCTATTAGAATAGCTCCTCCCAATAGGCTGCCTGTGATCCCGCTGGATAGATAGGAGTGATGGCGGATGGTTTCCCATGTTACGTCTTTTAGACGCTGTTGATGATTCTTCTGGATCGGTAGTAGCGATGTCGGATGCCTCTCCATGCTACTTCCTTCAGATTATGTTGCAGGTCTAACCGAGAGGGTTGTAAATCCTCGAAGTGATTCAGTTGCTGCAACACTGGCTCCTTTGCTATTTCTGTAAAAGAGCTTTTGTGTTATTGTGTCGATGAATACGTTGCCACTTGGTTTGGAACATCCCGACAACGTCCATCTGCTGCCTCTTCCTTTGGAGACGAACATTATATGAGTGAATACGATAGTTAATATCACTCTTGCTGAGGTTAGCTGTTTTAGGGGATGCCGCATCAGTATTCCACGTTGCGTGTTTTCGGTAAATTTCCTCGAATACTTTAGTAAGCCGTCTTCTTGATACCATCTTCTACGAGGGGCTAAGTGCTAAGCATTGTGTTTATTGTTTTCTGAACTTGTTGCTGTTAGTTCTTGAATCCACCTTCTATTAGGCGTAGAATATTTGGTTTCGGATTTTTCATTTTCTGAATTCCTGGCTGCTGCCATTTTTTGGTTCCACCCTCCACTAGGTGCTATGTTTTTAGTGAACTCGGAGGGTTGCTCGTGTACTGCAATTCTTGCCGCTGTGTCTTGTTGCCACCCTCCACTAGGTGTTAATTGTTTATTGAACTCGGAGGGTTTCTCGATTGCTGCAGTTCCTGCTGCAACTTCTTGACTCCATCCATCGCTAGGTGCGAAGTGTTTGGTGTCGGATTTTTCTTTTCCTGCATCCCCTGCCGACAAGCCTTGGTGCCGCTTTCCACCGGGTGTCAAGTTTTTAATGGAGTCGGAGGGTTTTCCATTTTCTGCAGTTATTGCTGTAACTTCTGGGCTCCGTCCATTACCGAGTGTCAAGTTTTTAGTGGGCTCGGAAGTGTTCTTGTTAGCAGCAGTTATTGCTGCAACTTCTTGGCTCCATCCATCGCTAAGAGCTGCTGTCGAAGCATCTGGAGGAGTTCCAATGATTTGTTCGTGGCCTGCAATTTCTGGACTGCATCCACTGCTTGGAGCTGCTGTAGGAGTTTCAACGATTTGTTCGTGGCCTACAATTTCCTTTCCTTTCTGGCCATCGACTTTGTGAATGGGAACTTCCTGAATGGGAACTTCGTGAATGCGGACTTCATGAACGAGGATTTCGTGAGTGAGGACTTCGTGAATGAGGACTTTGGAGGTTCCATGCACTTGGTGATTTTCTTGTGGATGAGAAGATGCTACTTTTTCACATTCGATGATAACAGGATGTTGAACTTCCGTACTCTTTATATTGGCAGCTGCTATCGCTCGTTCTTTCGCTTTAGGATCGGTTGTTGAGATTTTCTTCACCTGCTGGATTGTTATTCCTCGGATGGATCCATTTGATGCGGGATGAATCTCTTTGACTGTCTTAAGAATTTTTTCCTTGCATACCTGATCTTCTGTGGAAAATTTTCTTTGTGTGGGCACTTCTTCTATGTCCCAGAATTTCTGCAACTGATATTCTTCTCCAATTTTGGCAACCATGGTGTTGACTCTAATGCTGTCGTTATGCTGTCTAACATACTTAGAGAATCTGTTTCATGATATTCGAGAGGAACAAACACAAGTAGACGCTGATGGACCAGACATAATGGTTGAGGAAGTGAGAGCTGCTATTTCACAGATAAAGCCGGGAAAAGCAGCTGGTCCAGATCAAGTAGAGGCTGAATTCATCAAACTATTGGATGAAGATAAAATAAAGTGGCTCACAGGAGTTTTCAACAACATATACACTTCAGGACAAATTCCCATTGAGTGGTTGAAGTCAGAAATTATCACACTTCCCAAGAAAACAAGTGCCAAAACGTGCGGCGATTATAGAACAATATGCCTGATGAGCCATCTTCTTAAACTTTTCCTCAAAATAATCCACAAAAGAATATACAGATTATGTGAAGACCAGATTGCACCAAATCAGTTTGGATTCGTGAACGCGGTTGGAACGAGAGAAGCCCTGTTTAGTATACAATTACTATTTCAAAGATGCAGAGATGTTAATTGCAACATTTTTGCCTGTCTAATAGACTACCAGAAGGCATTCGATCGGGTGAAACACAACAAACTGATTGAAATACTCAAAAATATAGGAATAAGACAGAGAGATCTAAATATTATCATAAACCTATATTGGAATCAGACCGCAGTGCTCAGAATAGACGGGAGTCATACAGACGAGGTTAAAATATTACGAGGAGTAAGACAAGGATGCATACTGTCCCCCATCCTGTTTAACGTATACTCTGAATGCATATTCAGAGAGGCCCTTGACAATATCAATGAAGGAATCTCAATAAATGGGGTTAAACTTAATAATATACGATATGCAGACGATACAATCATGTTTGCGGACTCACTGGAAGGACTACAGAAATTGATGGATAGAATAGCTCAAATGATTTCCGAATTCGGGCTGGAAATAAACACCAACAAAACCAAATTCATAGTCATCAGTAAAGAAGTCATACGTGGGGTCAACCTATACATCAATCAAAACAGAATTGAACGAGTATCCCAATACATTTACTTAGGGACAATTATCAACGAGAGATGGGACAACTAACAGGAAATCAAATGCCGGATTGAGAAAGCACGCTCTGTTTTCAACAAAATGAGCGCGGTATTTAAAACCCACGACCTCACACTCCAAACAAAGCTTAGACTCCTAAGATGTTATGTCTTCTCTGTTCTTCTGTACGGCGTAGAAACCTGGACTCTTAACTCAGAAACTACCAGGAAACTTGAAGCTTTCGAACTCTGGCTGTACAGAAGAATGCTAAAAATATCGTGGACCCAAAAAGTTACCAATATAGAGGTCTTCTTCTTCTTATATTAGGGTTTAACCCTGTTTCTTCCATTTCCTCTTTTTCCTTACACGTTGTCTTGTGATGTTGACGTCCAACTCTCGTGCCAACGTTTGTGTGGTCTTCCTGGGAGCCGTTTTGTGTTAGGTGTCTGCGTCTGAACTTTTTTCGCTAACCTTTCTTCTCCCATCCTTTCAACATGGTCTCTCCAGTGTCTTCTTCTCGACCTAGTCCATCTGACCACATCTTGCACTTCACACATTTCGTGGATCCTTTTGCTACGTACCCTATCGCGCAGGCTTACACCGGTGATGGCTCGCAGGGTTTTCATCTCTGTGGCTCTCATGATTTGTTTGGTTTTTGTTGTTTCGGCTCTTGTTTCAGCTGCGTATGTTAATAGTGGTCTGACGCATGTCTTGTAAATTCGGGTTTTGCTTTCTACCGTCATGTTTTTGTTCCTCCATATGATGTCGCGGAGACAGCCAGATATTACTGCGGCTTTAGTTGCTTGGGTCTTCACTTCGCTTCTGGTATTGTTGTCGCTTGAGATATTGGCGCCAAGATATTTAAATTGCATAACTTGTTCAATTGACTTTCCATCGACTTCTAACTTGCATCGTGTCGGAGTTTTAGATATAACCATTGATTGTGTTTTGGATGTGGAGATTTGCATATTGTATTGTTCTGCAGTTGTTTTCAGTTTGAAAAGCAGTCGTTGTAAATCGTTTTCCTTTTCGGCTGTCAGGACTAGATCGTCAGCATAGCCCAGGACTTGTATTTTACAGTTTCCCATTCTATATCCTATATTGGTATTTTTGACGCTGTTTATTACTTGATCCATAATAATGTTAAAGAGAACGGGGCTCAAGCTATCCCCTTGTCTAATGCCATTTGATACCGGAATTTCTTCCGTTAGTCCATTGCGGGTCTTAATTTTTGTATTGCTGTTTTTGTTTAGTTCCTTTATAATATGTATCGCTTTTTTATCAATTTTATGTTCTTGTAGTATTTTTAATACGTCCTTCAGCTGTATTCTGTCGAACGCTTGGGTGAAGTCTACAAAGCAAAGGTAGAGCGGCTTATTGAACTCAATGGATTTCTCAGTTAATTGACGCAGTATAAATATTGCGTCGACGGTAGATCTATTCGATCGGAACCCTTGCTGTTCTTCACTTATTTCTATTTGTGTTGTTATTTTCTGGGCTATGATTTTCGTAAATAGTTTTAGTATACTGCTCAACAAACATATACCTCTATAGTTTTGTGGGTCTGTTTTTTGTCCTTTTTTGAATATGGGTATTGTTATGCTCGTTCGCCATTGGTCGGGGATGTTACCGAATTTCAGTATTTTGCTTAGTAAAATGGTTATTTCTTTTGCAAGCGCTTGTCCTCCGTATTTAATCATCTCATTGTGATTGCGTCAATACCTGGTGACTTTCTGTTTTTGAGTTTTAATATTGTCATTGCTACATCGTCTTGAGTGATATCTATTTTCATTTCATCATTTTCTTCGTAATCTATCGTTTCTTCTAATTCTTCATTATCTACAGTATTGCTAATGTACAGGTTTTGAAAGTGGTCTGCCCATACGTCTTTAGATATTGTATGTATTTGGAATGATTCGTTTATTGGTTTTTTCCTATTTCTGAGCATGTTCCATATCTTCTTTTGTCCCCCGTATAGATCATGTTCCATATCTTTGGAGAACTTTTCCCAGTATTCCTTCTTCAGGGTTTGTATTCTATTGTTTACTGTATTTCTTATCTGCTTGTAATTCTCGTACTCTTGTGGCGTTTTGTTACTTCTGTATTGCAGGTATGCTGTCCTTTTTTCTGTTGCTAGTTTTTTCACGTCTTCGGTAAACCACGGTTTCGTATTTGTTTGTTTATTAGTCTTTACGCTTCTCACTCCAATGGCTTCCTTTGCGCTGCTAAGTATATTTGTACTTAGTTTTTCCCATGCCTGTTCAACGTTGTCCTCTTCGCTTATTGTGTTATGATTGATTTGGATTGTTAGTCTTTTTTCGTACAAATCCTTGGTGCTTTCGTTGATGAATGATTCTATATTAAATTTTGTAACACTTTCCGTTTTTTGTTTGTGCTTCTTTAGGTTTGGGTTGTAACGGAATTTGCATATAATTAGGCTATGGTCGGTTCCTATATTTGCAGAGTTTAATGCTCTAACGTCTAGGATTTGGCAAGGGTGTATGTTTCTGTTCGTTATTATGTAATCCAGAACCGCTTCTTGCCCTCTGCTATTAGACCATGTACATTTATATCTCCATTGATGTGGGAAGAAGGTGTTGTTAATACGTAGTTCATTTTGAGCGCAAATCGAGATTAGCATTTCACCGTTATTATTTACCGCGTCTTCATTGAACCGCTGCATTACACCGGGTGTAGCTGTGTTTCCAATTCTTGAATTGAGGTCACCCATCATGAATATCTTTTCGTTTGTTGGTATTTGGTCCAGTACGTCTTGGACATTGCTGAAAAATAGTTCTCTCTCTTCTCTGGGCTTACTCATATCAGGTGCATAAGCACTTACTATATGGATTTTATCTTTCTCGAAGTTCATAATTGTGTGCATCAGTCTTTCATTGATATATATATATTGTCTTCAATGTGTTGTTCAAACTTTTCGTGAATAAGTATCCCCACACCGGCATGGGCTCTTTCGTCTTTGTTTTTTCCACTATAGAACATGCAGTAGTTTTGATATTTTTCACTTCCTTTGCCCTTTTTCTTCGTTTCTGCCAGAGAGCATATGTCGATTTTATGTCTATTCAGTTCCATGATGATTTCTTGGTCTCTCTGGGTCCATGAGGTTATGTTCCAGCAACTCATTCTGATAACTTTCTTTCTCCAATCTCGCTTTTTCCGTTTTCTCGCCGTGTCGTTTTTCCGTGTATTCCGTCCTGGTTCCGAGGCTTGAATGGTACTATGAGCGATATTTGGTTTTTACGGTGGGTAGGCTGCTAACTTGTTCCACCAACCCTCCTCTTTTACTCGGGCTTGGGACCGGCAGTGGCAGTTGTTGGGCTAGTCAATCTACCCAACAACTAACCACAGGCGGTCCTCCTCCTCAATATAGAGGTATTAGAGCGAATGGGAAAACAGGCGGAAATCATGAATACTGTTAAAAGCAGCAAACTGCAATATCTCGGGCATATTATGAGGAATGCAGATAGATACGATCTCCTTCAACAAATACTACAAGGCAAGATCAACAGTAAAAGAGGACCTGGACGAAGAAGAATCTCGTGGTTGGCGAATCTAAGACAGTGGTTCCATAAATCATCAGCCGAACTCTTCAGGATAGCTACCAACAAAATACGAATAGCCATGATGATTGCCAACATTCGGAACGAATAGGCACCTAAAGAAGAAGAAGATGCTGTCTTCCAATGGTTCCAGATAATACCCAACCCAGTTTGGTATTTTGTCCCAAGATGCCATCCTTTGTTCTAGTGATTCCTTCTAGAATTATTTTTGAATATTCTTCGGCGCCTAGAATTATATCTATGGGGCCAGGTTGGTTGAAGGTTGGATCGGCGATGAAAACATTGCTCCAGGAATTGATATTTATATTTGGGATGGGTGATGAAGGCATGGCTTTGGTAAGTTTAGGAAGTATTAGTAAATTGACAGGTAGGGAAAAGTTACTTGAAAATCTAGGTGTGATCAAACCTGGGATTTTCCATTTGGCAATTTTTGGCTCGCTGTTCCCGATTCCTGTGATTTCAGCTCGAACTTTGGTCCTGGGTAACGCCAATAATTCGGCTGATGCTTCCGTGATAAATAACCCCTGAGACCCGGGATCTATTAATACTCGTAATAGATGAGTCATCCCGGATGCTGCCTTTACTTGAACTATTGCTGTGGCAAGTAGAACTTGGCTCTCCTGTGCGCCTAAATTGGCGGTGATGATGTCCGACTTCGGCTTCTTTTCTGGAGCGTTGGAAGTCTTCATAGCTGCTGCATGAGCTGACGTTCTCATCTTTTGGGCAGGGAGCGGCCTTGATGGTGGCTGCGCCTTATGAAGCAGTGTATGATGCGGGAAGCGACAGATCCTACAATTAAAATAGGCACGGCATGGTATATTTGCATCGTGCCGCAAGCATCGATAGCACAATCGATTGGTCTTTACTGCTTCTAGTTTTTAATGGATAGGTAGCCTCTGGAATTGACTACAGTTGTCGATGTAATGATCTCCATGGCACAGCTTGCAATTTAGGGATGCGGAAGCGTAATTCTTCTGTGGTCTTTCCTGCGTGGGCTTTCGAGCTCCATCGATGGATTCCAGGGATTGGAACCGCACTTGCAGGAAAGCCATTAAATTTTGGTGATCCTGAACTTCGTTTGGACATGGAAGCGACTGCTCATATAATTTGTTAGTTTCAGGATCCCATTTTCGAGCGATAGCTCTGTTAATCCACGGACCCCAACTGTCGGTAGAGATGCCTAAATTTTTGATTGCCTCCACACATTCCCTGATGGAGTCGTGCAATCTTTTTAACCCTTGGGCTGACTCTTTGGAGAGGACCGGCAGATCGAATATGGTATCTAGCAATTTAGTTAAAATAAGGCGATTATTTTGATACCTTTGTTGCAGCATATTCCAGGCGGTGTTGTAATTTGCTTGGGTAACAGCTAGATGCTGGATCAGTCGGCTTGGCTCTCCCTTAACATGCGTCTTTAAATATTGCATTTTGATGACATTGTCCATATTCTGGTTGTCATCTACTAATTTGGTGAACAGGTCCTTGAAAGTGGCCCATGCCTCATAATTTCTCTCGTATATGGGATTTTTGACTTGAGGAAGCGAGATGGCTGCTGCTTGCTCGTTCCTTGTCGGCGCTTGCAATAAAATAATTAAATTTCTATACCTGTCTTCCAACGTAGTATATTCAGGACTGAAGTGCATTTGTTCTGAAGCCATGTCGTTTGACATAACTTCTTCGTCCATCTCGACCACACGATCCCATTTCTCTCTTAATTCCCTTGTCGTGATGGCGGGCCTCCCTAATTCTGGTGTTAGTTCGGCGTCGTCCATCGCTTGCTTAAAATTCTGAATCCGAATCTGCAGTTTTCGGATACGAACCTTTTGCTCGGGGTTGGCCACCATTTCCTCTTGAGTTCTGCTTACGGAGGGGTTGGAAATTTCCGTTGATTTTGAACAGCTCTGCAAGTAACTTTTTGCTTCGCCGTATATGGCTTTAATTTGGTCGTAATACCCTGTTTTAAAATAATTATGAGTTGGAATACTTAGCTGCCCCATTTCTGCATGATTTTTAGTTGCAGTGTTCCAAAGTTCGTCCAGCGTTTTGTTGCGACTGGCGATGTAGGCTTTGTTTTTTCGGCTGGCAGGGTCCTTTTTGCTGTTAGATAATACTTGCTTTATCTTCTGCGCGAGCTCTTCTTGGGCGACAGCTAATTTGTTGAATTCCTCCATGTTGTTAGCCATTTTCTGGGAACTGGGTGGTTGGCAGATGTTATCTTCTTCTCGGGATGTGTTTGTTCGTTAGTTGGAGACAGATCCGGCTCGAAGGACCATGAACAGAATTGCCTGGAGGCTGTATCAGGATTCCGTTACTTTGCGCTGATTCTATCCCTAATTTTAAGCGCGTAAATAAGACTGCATTTACGCTTTAAGCCAGCTTAGTCAATGGCACTTAAAGGGACGACAATAACCTACCCCTGGGACACAGCCTCATGCCCCATAAATAGTATGGCTTAGAAGGGGTAGTGAATGAATCAAACATTAAATGCAGATTGTTTTATTACGAAAATAAACGGTGTATTTATACATAACAAGAATGCTTAACTAAGTAACAATATCAAAGTTCAAATGTACAGTTTACTGTGAGGTGCAGATCTGCAATTTTCCTGGTCTTTAACTCGTCTAATTGCGAAATAACACTGGCTTTTAAATTATGAATAATGTTCCGTAAATTTGGACTGAATTTTATATATGTTTAATCTAATGTAAACATATTTTAGCAATTATGAGGCAAAGACTGGTGATTGCGGCATTAAAAACTTCTTGCTATTAAATCAGAATTGCATTTAAGAACGTGCGACTGGATTTCGTAAATTTTAGAAAATAAAATTTATGTGTGTTTAAATCAAGTTTAAACATAGAGTTATATCTTTTTTCGACTCCTTAACAAGTTGCAGCATGTTACAAAAGAATTACGAATGTTTATTAATGTAATAAAACAATAAAATACAAAAAAGGGGAGTAATAGTTCTAATAGGCATGTAAAAGAAAAACAAACACATTACTTATACTAAATGTTCAAAATGATGTCCATCAACTTCTATGCATTTCAGGCAGTGTGTGACGATTGCTTCTTGCACACGATTTAACATTTCGACGTCATTAACATATTAAAAGAATTCTAATAATTCGTGTCGAGTGCCCACCGGTTTTCTGACCACTTCCTATTTCAGATAACCCCAAAAGTGTAAAATCAGACGAGCGAGGTGGCCATTGAACAGGTCCACCACGGCCAATCCAATGCTCGCTGTATTAAATGTTTAACCAGTCTCTCACCAATCCGCTAGAATGAGCTGGAGCGCCATCTAACCGACACCATCCGTGTTGACGATGATAAATGGGCATATTAATTTATTTAAATATTATTTTAGTATCTTAAAATTGCTGTAACTGTGTAACTTGTTAAGGAGTCGAAAAACAGTATAAGTTTATATAAAATGCTTTGATCAGACTAACATTTAGGTACTACCTGCAAAAAAAAATTGTGGGAAAAAACAGGACACCCTGTATAGTATAGATTACCGTACAACTATAAATTTTTATATTTTACTGTATATAATATTTTTTTATTCTAAAAAAATATTATTTTTTTTCTTGAATTTATGTTCTGGTAAATCCACTAATCCACCCATTAGGCTTTGAATTCCTGTAAATTCAACGTAACTTTTAGCAACTATTGAATGAAATCGTGCAGAACTAACTCCATTATTTGGGAAAATAATTTACGAAAACTCCCTTCATATTCAAATAAATTTGTATGTAAAAATAAAATAAACCCCGAAATTTTAGATATAGTTATACAAGGTGGCGCACAGCCGATTGATGCATTTTAAATCACTGTTGGAGTAGAAATATTTCTTTTAAAACAACGAAACATGGAGTTTATAATAACCAAAAACACCAAATTTTATTTTTTTAATATTACATCAGACAGGTAGCCGCCATCATTGTCGATACATTTATGCAAGCGATTCATAAAGCTGTTAAATACCCTATGCAATAACTCTTGATTAATTGTGTTAATTGCTTCATGTATTGCATTCTTTAATTCAGCAATTGTTGTATGGCGCTTTTTATTACTAAACATTAACTTGAAAACTTACACTAACTGTTGCAAATAGCAAAATTTTGTTAGCACTGTCACTTCGACAGAAAATAAAAAACACAATGTATCAGTCGGCTGTGTGCCACCTTGTATTAGTTTATAGTTATTTATCTTCATCAGTGTTGTTATAGCCTCTTAACCAAATTAATTTTAGTAGCGTTAAGAGCTTCATTACCGCACTGAGTGCGGTAATGGATAGATATTACCGCACTCAGTGTGGTAATGAATATTACAGCACTCTTTTTGTATAAAGAAATACGTTGAATCAGAATTTATTGATGAAGATAAAATATTGAACAATACACGTTTTGCTTATGGCAGTTAACGAGACTCGTTTGATTGCCGCAAAACTCGGCTCACCGCCTCGTTTTTGGCAATCAAACTCGTGTCGTTAAAATGCTCATAATCAAACTTGTATCGTTAATATCTATTAACCAACAAGTGTGTTAATGAAGGCGATTAATAATCGAAACTGTTTAAAGCACGAACGAGCGATAGCGAGTGAGTGCCTTTAATAGTTGAGATTATTGATCGCCCATTAACAAACGAGTTGATTACAAAATTTTTTTCGTTGACAGCAAAATCTTTTTTTGAGGCGAAAAATTTGATTAATACAACTAACCTCCATGCAAAATATCATCAAGACGTCAAAATCACAAAAACAGTTAATTAATGAAAAAGAGTGTATTAATCAAAAACAGTGTATTAATACATCCTTTTTTCAAAAACAGTAAATTAATGAAAAAGAGTGTATTAATCAAAAAACAGTGTCTTAATGACGTCTATTAATCCATCCTTTTTTAGGAAAAATAATTCATTAATATTGAAATGAACAAGCGGTCAACGAAAAATAAAATTAAGTAGATAAGTACTTCCAATTTAAAATACAAATTTCGTATGTGATGTTTACCTGTGTTTGATGAAAAATGAGGTATGGTGTTATCGATGTTTTTTTTTAAATGGAAACCCCTCTTTTTTATTACGGAATATGAAAGAACGCATGTTTTTTCTTACGCTAAGGTAATTTTTGTGTATAGGTCAGATTACCAAAATTAAGAAAAAAATTAAATTTAGAAAATACTAAATTTGATTTTAAGAAGTATGATTTTACGCTTGTATCAATGGCAGCAATCAATAAAAAACATATCGGTCGTCTTGGTTACTGCCAGGCAGACAACGGTGCACAATTTGTACATTTAATTTAGTTGTTTTTGAAATGACTATTGCAACTAAATTTAGTATTTTGCAATTTTAATTTTTTTTTCTTAACTTTTGATCATCTGATCTATATTCAAAAATCAGCTTAACATAAGTAAAAAGATGCGTTCTTTCAAATTCCGTAATAAAAAAAGCGGGTTGCCATTTAAAAAAACATCGATAACGCCATACCTCATACGCGGGACACCCTGTATGTATGCATTTTTTTCAAAAAATGCCCAAATAAAAATAAAAATTTACGGGTCCGAGCGTTTTCTCCAAAAGTTATTCCTTGAATTTTTAACGAATTTATCCACTACTTTACGAAAGCACTGTATAGGTATAACTAACGCAAATAGCAGACTAGGTATTATATAATACAAGCAGTGTATTTTAATATAATCACTACCAAGCTATACTAATAACGGGGGAATTAAAAAACAGAATATGCATATAGGACAGTAAACAAATATATTCAGTAATTTGACAATTTGTTGTGTACAATAACACCTTCATATAAACTGCAATTTAAATCTCAGAAATTATAATGAAGGAACAAAATTATTTGTCATAATAATTTAACTATTTATATAAATTCCATTCTTTGTTTGTTCATCTTCGGACGGAAAACGATCGTACCTGTACAGTAATTACCGTACATATGGCAACACTGGTTAAAAAGCTTTTATGTCAGAAATGTCATCTATATAGCCTAGGTATAGTCGGTTCAGCATACATAAAAACACAAAATTGCCTTTGATTTCCAAAAGTTCATGAGTGTACTTCCAAAATTCATCTTTCTTTAGGAATGTACTTACAAAAAGTTACTAAACAACTTGGTTAAGAGCGTGACATTTACTTATCACCTGCCATAAATGATATGAATAACAACTACTTTTAAGTATATTATACAAATACTGTGTTGGATACTATTGACGTAGCGTTTATTAATAGGTATTTTTATTACATTCTATAAAAGGTCAGGCGAAAGTTTTTGGAAAAATATCTACTTTGATACTGAAATAATGAGAAGTATCAATTGTCATTTTTAAAATCAAACCCGCCTTTACACAGGCGTGGAAACCTTTGCAAAACAAAATGCGGAATCCCCAGTACAAAAATTGTATGCACATGCCAACTTCAAAAAAATTATGTTTTTGTATTTACTGAACAGACTATACTCTAGCGTAACTTGGTTTCCGTTTATAAATCGGATGCCAGCGGAAGGCCAATCACGTGACCCTATCGGTTTGTGAATACTCGCGAATCTCGGTTTCCTTGAACACAGTGTTGTTCTACTGCTATTACAATTCTACAAAATCTATTACGTAATTACATTTGTATTAAAACCTATTGCACTTTTGTTTCTTTATGTTCAGCGGTGGACTGGCTGGGGGCTGGAAGGCATCCCCCAACGAATAAAGGCCTCTGCGGGCCCCCAGTTTAAAAATGTCAGTACCTACCTACATAGGTACTTACTTAAGAAAAAAAGTTGTGAAGAAAACATCCATATATTATGCCAAGCATTCGAAGTGCTAAAATTAATAGAACGGATACCAATCAAGGGTACTTTTTGGAAATAATAAAGTTGCTTGCCAAAATTAACCCAATTTATTGTTGTAATACTTACTTTTGCGTTCTTTGAGTTGTTGGAAAATATTCTATTATTTTATTTGTATTCGTATAATTATGAGCTTTCGACTAAACCAGCCACTGAAATATCATACGTTCTAAATTTAGCACATAATCGAAACGAGCTCAAAGCCAATTTAAAAACCGAGGGTTGTTTTTAAATTCGTGGGCGTGGGAAGTGGGCAGTCTGTAGGCGAGGTCGCATATGTGTAGACGAATGCACGGCGGGTGTCATTCCGCGGCGATTATGTGTTTTTTGAAGTGAATTGAACTGCGGTAGTTATATGGAGTATAAGAGAGCGGATGAAACGATGAGGTCTGCAGAAAGGAATACTAGTGCTTGCGTAGCTTTGCAAAAGTAGTTATTGTACAGCGGAGTCGAACATTCGTTCGTACTGATGGTGATTGTAGACAGCTTTATTAATTGGGTCGTTGTTCATTGTTATTGTTGGCCTGGGGTCAACTCGCCGTAGAGAGCGCTCTCGTGCCGGGATCAGTGGTCATTCGGCGAGATGGCCCACGATTTCTGACATGTTAAGCACCTTGCTTATCAGTGATCCCAGTGAGCGCGACTAGGTGGCTCGGGAAGCCCATTTAACAAAGATGCTTTGTGCCTGTGCCTTTTGCGGTCCATGCGGCCACCGCAATTGCGGGTTACATTGACATGGGTTGGACCCATTGATAAAGCTAACGTTCGGTTAATGCGTACTAGATGCGCTAAGCATCCGTATTTGCAAAATTATTACAGGCACATCATCGGAGAATATCCCTGAACGATGTCTTCTTTGAGATGCTACGTGGGAACGCAGCGTGGGGCTATAAAACCCCCTGTAAGTATTATGTCTGAGTTTGTGTTCGCGGTCGGCCTGTGTGACCACATGCTACATGAAAGGACTCGCCGTTCGTCTTGCCCCCCCCCCCCCAAGTATCATGTCTCTGATTTACAACCCCCAGACGGCAGGGGCGGTATGGAACTTCTGGTAAGTCGCCAGTTCTTGTAAATTTATGCATGTGAACCGATCTGAATTCAGGGAAAAATAAATTAGCTCGAAGCACCGAAAATATGTGCCAACACAATGCTATCAAGGTTGCTCTCTAATAATAGTCTAGATTAAAAAATCCAAAATAAAGAATTTATTACATGTTTCCGTCAATCAAATTTTTTCTAAATTTGCCGAAGAAAAGCCCCCTATACAAATCAACTCACAAAAACTGGCTACCTTAGCTAGAGTAAAAGTGTCCCCTACGAAACGAATTATACTGCAGTTTGGTAAATTATTTCCTAGGTACATTGCCAAATAATTTGGCCGCAAGTAGTAATGCCTTTATTGACTAGCTCAATAAAATTGAATCAGAATCAGAAGAGGTAGGGCAACCTGAAGAAAAGCTTGCAAAAAATGCAAAGAGCAGAAGAAATCTAATAACTGCCTGCCTTATTGGTACATTTTTATACTCATAGGCCACAATATGAAGTCTATTAACGCTTAGCCGCACGTGAAATAGCGCTAAAAGTAAGTTAGAAATAATCAAATATCGGTTACGGGAGGGTCTTTATCAAGACGTATTAGAAGCCTTTATGGTTATATGAGTCTTAAAAAAGACGCTCTCGAGTCTCTGGATTTTTATTACATTTTAGAAATAATCAAGGGTACTTTTCGCTTATATTCGAACCTACAAACTTTGCAATGAAATGGCAAATATATTTTTACTTCACTCGTCTAAAAGACGAAGGAAGTATTGTAATCACGAAAAATCACCTTCAGAGATTTCTTCAGATCTTCACGTTTCAGGGTCCTTAGATGACGAAAAACAGGTTTTCTCAATTCCGTCTGTCTATTAGCGGTATAACTCAAAAACTATTTGTTGGAGGAAGGCGATATTTTGCATAAGGATCATATTCCTCCCTGGCATAAAACCGCGAAAATTTCCGTAAAATATATACAGGGTACCTTACAAAAATTAAATTCTGCCTATTTTTGCTTCAACTCAAATACTATTACTTAAGTGAAAGTAATATTTTGCATAGCTCAGGTTTTTACCCTACACGAAAAAGGACATATTATGGACCCTACATATACAGGATGATCACTTTAATAAATTCAATTTTGTTTATTTTTGCTCTAAATAAGAAATAGATAAAAGTACAAATTTTCCCATAACTCAGGCTTGAACCTTGACGAAAATGGGACCCAACAGATACAGGATAAATGGTGTAGGAGACAAAAAGAGGCAACGAATAAGTGCGTTGTATTGAATGTAACTGCATCGCAGAGATCGCATTCGCTGGTAATGTTTTTTCATTTGAAAGTTGAAGTAATTTGCATTAGCAAGTGTTTCCTTCTATTGCTTCAGTATTATTAGAAACGTTAAGATATTTTACCCCTATTTTCCTTACTTATGCTTCCTCTTATTATAGAGCAGTGACCCGTTTTAACCACAAAGTGGTTGTATGAGTCCTCTTTGCCCTTAGGCTGGATAGGTGGCTAGTTTTGCCCGTCGAAACTGCGGAAGAGCTCCCTTGTCAAGGGTTAACAACTACCACCTTTGATTTTTAAAATTGTTTAGTGTAACAACGTCCACTTGCGAGGGAAGTTCTAAGTAAAACCTTTTACAGATATTATATACTATAGTTTTACTTTTTTTTTGTTTTATACTTTCGAAATTTTCACATTAATGGTAGGTAAGTATGTATCCAGGTTTTTACAAACGGGCAAGAGCCTTTCAAGGCTTAAGTCTCCCCGAGCTTTTCTCTTGTAGAATAATATATCTTATCTTTCATGATCTAAACCAGATGTAATTTTATATTTAAATTTATTACACCAGTTACGATAAAAACATAGGCCTCTTATTAATAATTGTAATACCGGGTATTATAAATGTTTTTTCATCAAGTTCCCTTTGAAATATTTGTTGTACTTATGAATAATATATTGGTGGCACTGTAAGTCTATGTCAAATTCGATGTTATCAGGTTAGGTTTTCCGTCAGTTTTGACACAGAATGACGCAAAACCTAACCTGCTCACCTCGAATTCGACACAGACTGATGCAAAACCTAACCTATTATTCATACAACAAATATTTCAAAAAGAACTTGATGGAGAAGCATTTATAATCATCCGGTATTAAGTATTCAATTTCAGCGACCATATCATGTTGTCCAGCATATGCGGTAAATCTTAAAATATATTACATGTTGTATAAACAATGTAGCTCTCGCTTTTTCTGCCCTAATACACAGCACCAAAGGCATTAAGTTATTTGGTTTCTCTTAAACAGCTCATTGGTTAACACAAAGCCACACATCCACACACATACAGTGAATTTATTTTAATGTGCAATGTAGGAGTTGATCGTTACTATTAGTTTCTAAGGCTACGCCACGCCATGTGTAAATGCGTTTATTTTAAAATGCAAAATATGAACCGTAATTTTATTGAAAAAGGAGCATCAGAAAGAACAACAGGGCATGTAATAACCTACATATATACTTGCTGTAAACTGAAGTCTTTATACCATTTGATCGACAGAATTCCCTCCTCTGTAGAATATATTGCTTTTACATACTCAGTTACGTTTCCATATTGCATTTTAAAATAAACACATTTACACATTGTGCGTTATAATAAACTCGTATTTCTGTTTGTCATCTTCTGAATTAACTTTAAAATTGTGTTTATCGCAGATTTCAAGTCATTGTTATATGCTCTTACTAGAGCCTTTTACATGAATCACGTTGTTAACTACTAAGTCATGTTATAATGTAAAAGAACACTTACATGTCAAGTAAATAGCAAACGTTAGATCGTTGACTTACTCATAATAGTTCACAACTTGATTCAAGTAAAAGGCTCTTAGCAGCAGCATACAACAATGGCGTAAATTCTGATGGAACATTTTAAAATGATTTGTTTTCAACCAAGAGATGGCAAACAAAAAGTAAAATCGATCTGTGTTGAGGAAATTTATTACAAATAAACAGCACAATAAATATTAAATTTCTTGAGAACTTTATAACATCCTGAATGCGTGTACTAGGGTTTCTAGTACCGGGATCCGGTACCAGGGTTTCAGGTACTTGGACCTTACCAGGATTCTACAAAGAAAACCAAGTCCCAGAACTACAGCCACAACAGACGAAGTCCCGGGACAATGTTTACATCTGTACGACTATACAATAGCAAAAAATTAGGACGGGTATTCATCGGCGTCTGTCGTATTATTCATGCCTCGTGCACATTCTACACTATTTGCGTTTTGCGTAGACAAGAGAGGTATTGTATATCTACCAACTTGGAATCCATGAAGCATTTTCGGTGGCCGAAAATCCGTTCGAAATTAGGGTAAGAGTCCTTAAATGCCCTTGCAGCTCTAAGATCCTATTGTATGTTAAAATAGTTTATTTCTTCGTTATTTACACTAACTTGTTTACGACATGTAATCTGTAGGAAAATAACTTATCGAATTACGATTTTCAAACTCAAAAACGAAAAAATATTCAAATTGAAAAATACGTAGTACTCCATTTAAATCTTGCGCGAGTAGAATATTTCAAGATTATAACATTTTTAAAATTTCGACCAGTTTTGAGGTACCGGCAAACTGATAATTGTGTGCAGCGTGTATATTGGACCTTAGTTGGTGCCTACATCCAGAAAGCAGGCGCAGAAAGCCTTCCAGATAAAAATTATGAGGGTGGCGTCCCTTAGAAGTGTTCTCCAGGTACCAAGCCTACTTTTAGAGCTCGAATTGAAATAGCAGGGGGCTCCAAAAGGGTCTTCAGCATCGTGGTTCAGCTAGAGCAGACATTGTGCGAGGTCCAGAAAGAGGTTGCAGCCGCATGGCAGGTTCCAGAAAGTAATTACAAGGTTGATATCACCAAATTGTGCAGGGAGCAGGAACGAATTTGGCCAGCATCCAAAACAAGAGACGGTTGGCGTCATCTATGACGTAATATAGGTTAGCCCAAACTATATGATTCATTAATTACATTGCTATTTGTTACCTGAGGTGGAATTATTCATTGTTGGTCGATTTGCAATCAATTTATTCTGAATTTTGGGCGTTCGATCATCTCTGTTTTTGTTGTCAATATTAGAGGTTACTGTCACTCGCAGAAAGGTGGGTATTTGCTATACCAGAGTAAAAGTCATACTCAAAAGTAAATTTCATATTGGATGTTACAACCTAACCCTGGAATTTGAGTTCTCAAGTGCTAAGCGGGAGAATTAATTGTAAATTTGGTTGACAATGAATAAAATATAAAAAAGGCAAAATACAATTTATTTTTGCAAATAAGTAATACAAAGCATAATTTTTAATAAGCTCTGAAATACAACAAAATAATTTTAATTAAACTAGTATTTGTTGTGATTATCCCACATTTATTATTTTTATAATTACATATTACAATATGTACTTTTTCGTTATTGACAAGATGCGATCTAAGAAATTTTATTTCGAGCAAATTCAACGAAACAAATTGTTAAAATGTTCACCGTTGTTGTTTTAATTCATGGTTAACTTTGGCATCTGGTGAAGTTTATACTCATCTATTTGTATCGGAAGCCTCAATCATAATAGATATAATGACAATACATATAGTATGACATGACAGAAACATAAATCTTTTCAAATTAATTTTCAAGAAGAATCTCGTCCAGTCTCGCCATTACAAAATCTTGCATGGTGGTTTCATCTTTTTTACACTCTTTGCACTCTGTTTTACTTAATTGTATTGAATAACCACAGAAAATATTGATGAAAATTTTATTATTTCACATAAAATACATAAATAGCACTTTTAAGTAACAAAGTAAATTCATTTTAAAATCAATAGCTTTTTCTTCGAATATAAAAGAACAAAATCTTTAAATGTTGATATAAAAAAACAATGAAATGTAACTTTAAAAAATAAGTAGAATAAAATGTAGTAAGAAAGCTTAACGATTGAATACTTATGCCTAATCAGTATTATAGCTAAAATAGTCGAGGTCCATATTGTAGACCGCTTCTGTAATGCCTTTAATCTGAAGCTCCAAAATGCATTTCTCTAGCTTTGCTACTTTTTTCATAAATGGAGGGAAATGCAGATCCATAATTACTTTTACTTCGTCAATTCTATTTTTTAGGTCATCCAGTATCTTCCTGTAAAAACATTAGCATTAATGCCATATAAATATTAGGTATGTGTGTATCTTTCATAGTAATTCCAGCTTTTACTTAAATTGGAAAGAGGAGATATTTCATGCTGATTGGAAGAAAGGGTTAATAGTAGAAGTACCTACCTAAAAAAAGAGACTTACAGAACTGTGATTACTGGAGGGGCATAAGCTACTAAGTGTAGTAAATGAAATCTTGTATAAGGTTATATTACTTAGACTAATTGTTGAAATCGATCTGAAGTTATGGTTTCAGAAACAGAAAATCAACTAAAGATCATAATACAATTGTTACAATTGCAGTCATACACAAGAATAAATTTTCACCAGCATTTGAGATGAGAACGGCAGTTCGGTAAAGATGCATAATGTCACCGCTGTTGTTTCTGATAGTACTAGACGAAGTCCTACCAAATGGAGTTTTAAATAGCAGAATTTTATAATACAAAAGGGAGCGATGAAGGAGTCGCCTATCGATCATATTTAACCACCCAGTATCTTTCAGTTTATAAATTATCCTGTCATATTTACGTATGACAAAAATAATTCACAAACAGGCATTCTATAGTTTTTGAATCCTAAGTTTATCCTGATAATCAAGATTCATATCAAGAATCGTATACCACGTCACAATAGTCCATCTGTGATAAAACCAAACTACGACATAATGAAGCCTTCACTCCGGTGCTCAAAACATGTCAGTTTTGGTATAGAGATCGCAGATTACAATAAGCTTTCTGCAAACATTTAGAGACATGTTGCTTAAAACGTAGCAAAAAGTCCAAAATTAAGCCCAAGTTTTTTATAGTTTCAACAACTGGCAATAAATGTTGATTTGTACATGAAGTTTTGCAAATTCAATATCTTTTTTCTTCCCAAAATATATTACAGACGATTTATTAGTATTAAGCTTTAAGGAATGCTGTTGGGAAATGATAAGACGTTCCAAATCTTTATTAATAAATGTATTTGCTAAATTTGCGTTTACAGCACGAAAAGAAAAATAAATCTGCGAATCGTCAGCATAAAAATAAGAATTAGAAGACAAAAGTGGACCAAGAATTGAGCCTTGGGGCACTTCTCTATTCTTAACAATAAATTTTTGATATATTGTTGCCAACTCCAACAACTTGTAACTGCCGACATAAATAATTCGACAATAAGGAAACTGCATCAGGTTTTAAACCAATATAGTGTAAAATCGATAACAAAGTTTTATGCTCAATTGTGTCGAAAGCTTTTGAATAATCTAAGAGAATAAGCACAGTGATTTTGCCAGTATCAGTAGCAGAAACCAGATCAACAACAATATTTAAAAGAGCTGTGGCACAGCTATGTCCTTTTCTGAAACCCGACTGTGTAACAGGTCCTAGTATCTTATTTGAATCTATATGTTCACGGATTTGATTTTTTTTTTGGGGCAAACAAATTTAATAGAGTTAATACATTTTCGTTAAAAAACTTGACTTTGTTTGTTGTTTGTTTGTTAATGGACAAGGTCTAGGCATGCAGAGTACCAGGTACCTTAGTCCTACTTAGAATTTTGCCGAGACTAAGGAGTTCCAACCTTAGCAAGGGATCTTTTACATGCTACACATTGTAGTAACATGGGACCCACGGTTTTACATAAAATAAATAAATACATTCTTTATTGTTTCATAGCTTACATAAACAGTATAAAAAAAAAGAGTATAGCAGAATAATTTACAGTAAGTAAGCCAAAACAATCACGAGGCGAAGTTCAGGAGGTGTCCTGTTCTTCCACTTAACCTACGATGTAAAGAAATCAGAGTTGTGGAATGCCGAAAGATATATTAAATTAGAAGTCACTTATAATTAAGTAACCTGACGCTACATATATAAGTACAAAACTCTCGCAAATTAGGAATAGTTAATGCAAGCCCAACTGTTTATCGGATAGAGCAACACTGAGCCCCTGTTTGAATTTTTGAAAGTTATCGGACTTAAGCTTAGGGGGAAGTGAATTGTAGAATTTAGAAATCTGATAAGAGTATGATATTTGAAATAATGGCATTCTGTAAAGGCTTTCATCTGCATTTTTAAATTTTTGAAAACCTCACCGGGACTGGGAATCGAACTCGCGAGCCTACGATCAGTAGCCAGGATGTTTACCACTGAGCTACCGACCCCGGAAACTTGACTTTGTCATCTATATTATTTATATAATAAATAGTATTCCTGGAATAGAATGCAAAGCATAATCAAATTCAGTATAATTAAAATTACTGAAACTTCGACGTTTTAAAAATAGGATTTTTGTTTTTTAAGTTCGGCAAATTGATACTACAGCATGCCGAATAATGATCAGAATTAACATTTACTGGTACAACAGAGGACATCTAAAGTATGTCATATACAACAAATCTTATTACATCTAAAATATCAAATATAACAAAATCAATTCAAATCCTTACCCCACTTGCAAATATCTAATGTCCGAATGGTCCTTGAGCCATTGAAGACAAATGAAACAGTAGCCTAATCGAATGAATCCACTTTGTAAAGACAAATTGCCATAGTATTTGTCCCAGTATTCTATTAAAACCTTCTGTATCTCCACATAGCATTTTAAATCACCTATAATACATATTCGAATCGTCACAACATATCACAACTTCTGTTTCACACAAAATACCTCTGCTTAGATGATAATGAGCCAGTTCCAGATACAATTCTCTTATGGCTGTATTATTAGGCTGGTATATGGTTTTAGCTAATTGCAAACTTCGATTTACATATTCTAGGTCATTAAGCGATTTAACTGCAATTAATAAGGCTACTGTTAAACTCAGCAATTGATCTTAAAAGTTTTTTTGCCAACTATCACTATCTTCAGCAACTACTTTGCAAATTAAACTAATAAAGGTTAATTGAAGCTACACAGTACTTACACTCGGCCAGGTTTTGCCAAATCAATCCTTCTTTGAAGGTTACCTCTGGAGATATTCTGCATTCATAATTGCAATCTAAACAAGTACCTGCTGCAAAACCATCAATATTCCGGTAAAGAACCAGCGGGCCATTGCATTTTACACAAATATAAGCATCGTGTTCCCTCTGCAACAATTGCCATTATAAATAGCTGCCATTTCAACTGTTTATTGTATTAATTTCTGATGTAAAACAAGCAGGAAGGTAAGTCAGCAAAAGTTCTTACAAAAGTCATTTTTGGATTAAAGGCAGGCTCGGCATTTACAGTTCAAAAAGCATTCCTTCAGGAGTATCATTTGGCGTTCCTTGCGATTGGGTTGAAATTCATGGTCTACTCCTCGATATGCATGGTGGATTTCTTCATTGGGTTTTATCTTTTCTAGAGCTTTCACTACCACAGTATCACCTAGAAAACTAAGAGAAATATTTTTAAAATGTTGGAAGCTATGTGACGTATGTGAATTCAAATAATCCACTTCAAAATATATTTCCTGTAGAAACAAAACAAAAACAGTTATTGGCAGCTCCACAATCACTTATGAAAACGAAAGAACGACCAACAATCTCCCGTACAATGGCAAAACCTAGTAACCACGTTTTTTCATTTGTAGGGAAAATAATATTTTTACATATTTGTGTGGCCGTTATACAGCAGTGACACAAATTTAATACGAATAAGCCTTAATAGGCTGCAGTGGGCGGGGCATGTCATAAGGATGAAAGACACAAGAAACCCGAAAAAAGCTCTCAACGGAAATATGGACGGAAGGAGGCCGGTGGGCAGACCAAGAAAGAGATGGAAAGATGAGGTCGATGAGGACGCAAGAAATATATTAAACAACCGAAATTGGAGAACATACGCACTAGATAAAAGAAAGTGGAAGCAAAAGATGAAGGAGGCCAAGGCCCGATTTCGGCTGTAGCGCCATAGGAGAGAGAGAAGCTTTAATAAGTTTAAAAAAATGTTCTTTTCATTTCTAATGCTTAAATAATCACCAAATAGTCCAGTCCTCGAGTAAATCGAGTTAGTATGATTTGACAAATATAAAGTTATGTTACCAAGGCACAATGGAAATACGTTTTTGTCATAATCTTCCAAGTTACTACGTAAGTATAACTATAAAAAATTGTAGGTAATAATAAATCAGACAATGTTAAAGAACTTTTTATATAAGAGAAACCTTACAATAAGTATAGAAATATTTCAAAAAACATACTACTAACTATGGCGAAACTGAAACTGACATAGTGCTGTGCTACTCATCTTCTGCTGAAACTATACATAAATCTTTAACATTATCATTAATCGGCAATTGTTGCCAAAACAATTTTTTCTAGCTACTATAGAGGGGAGTAGCACCTCCTCATATTTGTTCTTTTTTTCTGTGTTGATGCCTCTGTTTTGTGGCAAAGTTATTGGAATTTCATTGCATTTGATCTTTAAAAATTGGGACTCATGAAATTCTCCTCAAAAGACGTTTTGTAAAATAAAGATTTGTCCTTTTCTAAATTCCGCGATTGTTACGGTGTCCAAAAGTGGCATATTGCTTTCACCAGAGGCTGTCTTCCGCCGCAGCTTACTGCCATGAACAAAACTGAAGAAATCTGTGTGATGCAACATCACTGGTTTGTTTTTTTCAGAAGATTTAGAAATGAAATCTATCAAATCAATTATGTCCAGTATTGCAATTCTTTTTTTCCACTCTTTTCCAATTTGTCCGTGGACCGAGTCCGCCTTCATAAAGGAATGCCCCGGCTCAAAATATTTCATCGCTATACTATTTGGTCCCCAGTCACAGTTGACAATTGAAACAAAAGCAGAATAAGATATCGCAATTATCTACTTCGTAAAGCTCGGTGACATCATTTGTATGGTGCACGGTATATCTTGAACAGGTTCCACAATCATCTTGAGAAGGAGCATCAAATCCAATATTTAAAGTTTCAAATACTCGCCTAAATTTTTCGCATGTTATCTTTGCATTAACGGCACTACAGTCCTTCCAAAGCATGGTACTTGTCATATCGCAAGACAAGTAAAGTCTATTAGGAACATGAGCAAGTTTATAATGTGATACTACTGGATTATAATTTTCGATGAGTTTGGTTATATTTCTACCCAATAATTCTTTCCTGACTTTCGCTTGATTTCTTGCAAACTCACCTCTTCCATTTTTGCTATCTCTACATGCTTTCCTTGTCCCTGTGGTAAATAAAATTTTAAAGTGCAGTTTCTTTTCGGGTTACCTTCAGCTGAAGATGAAGTCCTGACTTTTACGTTTCGCCGTTTAATGTACGAATCCAGTGCCAAATGAAGTTCAGAATAGTTTAGTTTCCCGAATGACCTACAAATATTCTCTCTAACATTAGTATCCATCTTTTTGTTACATCCTTTTCGGCAAGAATTAGTGCATGGTGGAAGGACAGCATGTTTTTCTAGATTTTTGTTTATCTTTTCCTTCGCGCTTCTTGCCCTTTTGTTCTTCTTATTTTTGTTTAAACATGCCACCGCTTTTTATTTTATTGTATCAAGAAGTTCAGAAATTAGATTTTCTGGTGTCTCCGTTAGTTGATTTTTCTTCGATGTTGTAGAATCACTGCTCGAGGAAAATTCGTTCATGTACATTTCAGTTACGTCATTTTGTAATGAGCTCGGTAAGGAAGGGTCGCTATTAATATCAGCCTGATTATCATTTGTAACTCCAGTAAGAAGTTCTGCAACATTGAAGTAATCACGTCTTACTTTTTTTGCAATATTCTCCCAGTCGAGATCGGCATCGGAATCATCAAACATTTCTGGATTCTTTTCAAACTCGCGACTGTACAGTAAAGTTTAAAAAATTATTGTTATAATTTGCTTTTTACTATTAACCCTTCAGTACCCGTTTACGGTCTGTGAGACCGAGCAAACACATGATGCAGTATATTACTTAATGTTCTAGCGTTAGTTTACCGCCCATTTCACTACCTTCCTATATATTGCCATTGAAGATCCGTATGCAGTTTTGAGTTCGTGCGTGCAGTGGTTTAAAAGTTATTTATAATTTCGGTTTCAGAGACCGAAGCGGGTACCCGAGTTGTTTTTATTTTTACCTTTGATATACGACTAATGTGAAGAGAAGGAAGTATTTTCGGCATTTTTAGTAACACTCTTATACTAAAACATTATTATAGTCATGGCAGATTTTATGAGAAAGAACAGGCGCGACTAGAACAGACGATGCGAGATATAATAGCGGAGGAGGTTGTCGACAACGCGTTTTATGATGATGTGCGATCGTCTGACGAAGATTATTTTTTGGAAACTAGGGAAATGAACAGTGACACTGAACAGGAAATATCTGATTATGAAGACGTTAGTGAACAAGAAACTAATGCCATAAGATATCTCATTATTTTTATGGAGGTGGCAGAGGGTGTCGGACTGCGAGACCAGTGCGGGTACTGATGTCTTACAATTTTGAACGGGTACTGGAGGGTTAACGGAGGTATGTCTTTCCTGTCTGCATATTTTTTAGCATTCGACATAATGCGTTGTATTCTGGTCATCCCTTTCGTATTGTTTACTACGTTAGAATTCATTGTTTTTAAGTCACTAACAGCATTAAATAATATAGAATAACCTCCATACCTCGACAACTTAACTATACTGCACCGATAAAAACAAAACACGGAAGGCTTAGTTACAATACAATCCTGGGTTTCAGTGGTATATAATGAACATCTGACACTACCTCAAAACCCAGTAACTCAACTTGCAAGTTAAGACTTGTACTTTAGCCACATGAAATTTTGAACACCTGATGCTATGACAAAACTCAGTAACTCAACTTGCTAGTTTTAATAAAGTGGCATTGAAACAAAAATCATGTAATCAAATGATGGCATTTCCTAGTAACTAAACTTACTAGATTTTGTTATGGTTTTGAATATGATAATCCAGAGTTACTAGATTTTGCCATCACATTTGTGATGAAACCATAATAATAATAATAATGGTGAGGCACTAACACCCCATGAAGGAGCTTGGCCTGCGAGGCGGAAGGTCAGAGCTTCCGTATCTTTGCTCTCACACCCGACCACTGTTACATTCTAATTTTTGAACACTTGGAGCGTCTGATTTTATGCAAAACATAGTGCATTATTGCAGATCTCGATTCCAAGCTCTGACATCCTGAGATAGGTGGCGCTCGTGTAACGAAACAAGAAAATTGTTTGTTTGGGGTGTTGTCTTTTGTCTTGCTGTTTTGGCGTCCATTTCGGGATGGAATTGTAAGCCGCTTATTTTGAGCCAAGAAATTGGGCTTCCTCTTGCCGTTTGTGCCTAATTGTGATGGAATTGTAGTGCTTGAACGTCTCCATGGATCGGAATCCGCTAAATAGTGCTACGCAATGATTTCTGCTTGATACTTGGTATGTAGTGTTGTTCGTTTAATTTCTTGTCTAATTGGAAGCTTCCTACATAGGAGACTTTGTACGGGACTTCGTACGGGGCTTTGTACGAGGTTTAATAGGCAGCCGACTTCTTCTTTGGGCCAGCTCTGTGGCGTCTCAAATTCACTTGACAGCTCCGATTTAAATGGATCGAATCCTGGTGATGTCAAACTAGGCCACGGGACCCGTTGCTTCATGGAAAAGGTTTGATAGCTGTCACAGTTTTTCGTCGACCCAAGGTGCTGTACAATCTATTACTAAATTTAATTAAATTGCGTTCAGTGCAACCTTTTTGCTACTCGTTGCATTTCATGTGCCTTGTTTATTAGTACTTGTGTATCAAATCTTTCTACTACGGTCAAGCTCGTTGAAAAATAGTTATAGTTTAGGAATTCAGTTGAAATTTGTAATTGACTTTATGGGAGAACTTGTCCTTGCTTAGTTAGATTCGTTAACTGAGGTTTAACATTTAAATACCCATTTCTGGTATTACCGTGACTTGAACGAGGTAATACTGTCACACGAGCGGTTTCATTTATAAGCCAATGTGGCTTCTGGTAGTGCGCTTACACAGATCTGTTTAATTAGTACAAACACCCGGTATTGAACGTGGGTAATATAGAGCTATGAATACATAAGGCTCTCTTTTGACGTGTACAGAACACAGCGTTTAAGGACTATTTGTCGGGAGCTAAATTTACTTAATTACTCTTGCCATTAAATTTTGATTACATTAAGTAAAAATTGAGGTCCTAATTAAAGTCAAACGTCGAATTGCCGTAACATGTGTTTATACTAAATAGCCTTTACGTTACATTTATCTGGTTTGCCCTTCTGGTATTAATCCTTATGTACAGACTGTATTGACTATGTTAGAACCGTTGTGGGTATTATATATACACATGTGAAATCGGTCTTTTATTTGCTACTGCGTCGAATCTCTGCTTTCTTGTATAAGCAATTTAGATTCGCCGTTACACGTTTCAACGGGGAGTATTAATACGAAGCTACAACGGCGTGGCGCCCTAGGATCCTGGAAACTCAGGTAATTTGTTCTTTGGAACCCACTCCCATCTGCGACTGAGTGGTCGCGAGCGTAAACTCCCAAAGCTACCCCTATTTGGTGGCAGACATTTATAAGCAGGTAAGAGCGCGGAGAGACATTGTGTTACCATACATTATTGGTCTTAAATTGTTGTATCGTAATAGTAGCGGGGGTAACACCATAAGGAATATAAAACATTTAATAAATAGCAACATGTAGCTTAGATAATGTAGAGTTAAATAGGTACTAAATAAAACGATAAAACGTAGCAACTAAAGTTACTAGGTTTTGCCATTGTATGGGAGCAATATTCTATACAGGGTGTCCCGTAATGGCCACTAAAGCTTCAGGTAGCAATATTCCTTATACAATTCTGAGCTCACGAGCGGTAGATAAAAACAATTGTTTTTTTCAGGTAAAGCACCCCCTCTGTTTTAAATAACAAAATGTCATCAGGAAGAGTTGTTCAAAATGTAAAATTATGATCTTATGCAAAATTTCAGAAACATCAGCTTATTTTTATGAAACCATGTTATCACAAAAGTACTTCATTTAATGCACACGGTTTAATAAAAGTAAGAAATTTTGTAGGTATTATTATGATACACAAAGTGGTATGATCAATCATAGCAAAGAAATATTTAAAAGAAATAAAGTTGGTGTGTTGTTGCAATCAAATTTAGAAAAATTTAAAAAGATTTGTTGGCTGATTTAAATTTGGAAATGCAGAGTAAATAAATATAGTAAATTGTACTTTTATCTTGAAAAGTTATTACATTTGAGTATTTCATATTGGTGATTGGTATAAAAGACAATGTTAGTTTGAGACAAATATACTTGGTCTGTAATAATATAATAATTGTAGTATGTATACTTCAAATTATGTAATTTAAGAAGTGGGCAGCAATGTAATTGTAACTGGGTAAGAGAATTTTGTTTTAAAAAAATAGAATAGAATAACAAGAAAAATTATGTACAGACGTTTTTGAAAAATCTATTTAGAACTAATAAAAAAACTTTGAAATTAAACTTTTATTTGTGTAAAATTCGGAAATATACAAGTCTTCCTTCGAATCCCGCTGAGGTCGGAATTTTTCCGTATCCTTGGCGATTAGAATCGGGCTCAGTGAGACCATTCACAGTTGGGCACCAAATTAACTGTGCTCTACGCAGAACCACAGACCTAAAAGATAGAGTAACAAGGTCAACACATCACCAAGACACACAACTCACACAATGGTTGCTGCGCAAGCACCAAAGGCGCGCTCCAACTCTGTATCCCGAATCCGGGGCAAGTTGAGCATTGTACCGCCAGATGCCAGAGCATAAAGCACCAGCCTCTACACCGCAAGGTAAATGAGTTTACAGATTATACATACATACAAATATAATGGGCCATAAACAAATCTACGAGATGAATATGCGAAAATGTAAACAAGAGTTAATGTGAGTAAACAATCAGTGAAGAGATTGTGTTATACAATTTAATTTAATACAAAGAATAAGGAAAACACAACGTTTGGATGGAATTGGATTTATTGAAGCATTGCAAGGTATAAAGAACAATCATTATTGGAATTGGAAATTCTACTAAGGACTCGAATTGGTTTGCTGAGGTGTGCTAGCGTGGTTTGGTTGCAACAGGAAAGGAACTGTGGACAAGGGAGGTTAGTTTGGGAGTTATCTGCATGTTGGAGATTACTAGAGGGCTGAGTTCTGCAGATGCGTACTGGAGGTTCGAGGAGTGAGATTTGGTCTGCAGGAGCCTGGTTTGACTTGTAGGAGGTTCTTTGGTTGATTGGGAATGCATTGAGGATAGGCTGACATTAACCATAGCTGGGACTCGTCTGGATCGTTGGTGTTTGATGTGGGTATCTGAAAAAGTGTGAGAAAGTCAGGTTTGTGATAGTTATATTTAATAAGGAATAAATAAACAATTAATTGAGCAAAATAACTTGATAACAATACTTACTTTGGTGCAATATTCGTTGAATTGTAAAAGGGAAAGTATATTTGTCAATTTTGATAATTTTGTGCTATTATACTGGTTAAAAGTCAAATTGACATTTAAATATCATTCATTGAATTGACAATTTCAAGTCCATTTTTTTTCTATAATAATTTTCAAGGTCAACTTTCTAGGGGATAAGTTGCATTCCTGCAGGGTCCCTAGATTTAATAATGTTGGTACATAGATATTTAGTTCTTTTCTTCCACTAAAAAAATTATTTGTCATTTTGACAGATATGTCATAATAGTGGGTAAAACGAACAGCCCAGTAATAGTAAAATATTATTAATTATTAAACTTAGGTACAATATTTGAAAATAAACATAATGAACGTTTGATTCCAGTAAAAAATGAAATTTGTCAAGAGTTCAAATTAAGAAACTTTGACATTCAAAATTGACACAACCATAATTTTGAAAAAGTTCTATCAACACGAGGTATAAAAATTTCCTAGCGTTTTACTCACATATCTACCAACATTGTAACACTTTGACAGTTATTATAGAAAAAAAACGTACTTTACATAATAGTATATTGTATGTTAAGAGCTGAAAGTGCATTCTTGCCGCTTGCGCATGAATATTGCTGGTTGAGACGAAGTCGAAACCAGCAATCATGCAAAAGCGGCAAGCGCACTTTTAGCTCGAAATATACATACTATTTTTTCGACGACTGAGCATATTATTAAAGGAAAATATCAAATTTCGTTTTATCGCAAAAATTAATTGACAATCAAGTTAACATTACTCGCGCAGTCTATTAGACATGTGACGCGATTATTTCCACAAATGACGGGAGTTGTCAAGGAAACATTCGGACGTGGCTACCTATTTTGTTCACGCGGAAACCCAAAACGCTCGGCGAGCGGCAAAAAGATGAAAACGCACGCTCAGCGGCAAATGTCAACTTTCTGTTGTCAAATGACAGTGAGAAAAATCTACTTTCGATGTCAGTCGTCGAAAAAATATTTTTAATATCTAAAAAATAGATGACTTGATTAATGAACCCCGCCCTTAATGAGAGTCTCGATTGTAAGATTTAGTTAAAAATTAAAATTCAAAATAATCGATTTGAGCATTGAGCTATTGCATAAGTAATGATTAGCCGTGGAGCTATCAGTCCAGTATATAGACTGTGACTATACTGAGTTTATTTAATACAGTAATGTAGTTTATGTGTTGTTTATTAATTCTGTAAGCAGATAAAGGCAGCACTCCATTTGTATTACAACTTTTGGTAGTTATGTGGGTATCAATGACCACCGACAAATGCTTAATATTTTCGTATTCCGGGTTAAAATACTCTTTTCAGTTGAAAATTGAAGAATGCTATGGACTTGTAAAATAGTGTAATATAAGGGTCTCCAGGTTAATCCAAAAGTAGTTTAAGTAATATATTTGAGAGTGAATAAAAAACATAACCTTGAAGCCGACAAAAATGCCAAGATTTTGTGTTGTGTTTGGGTCACAAAGCAACCACTAATAGAGAGATTTCTCTTATAGTAAGCTTGTATATATAGCCCCTCTATTTACAAATAGTAGCGACAACCTTTGATGTTGCCGCTGGGGCAAAATCACGTTGGTATCCCTTAAGTCCCTAGCATATTTAAAAATTGCCAAGGAAGTTGTATAATTAATTAAAATGTGACATTGACATTTGTCTTGATTTTATTCATTTTTCTCTTCGGGAGCAAATTCTAAGTCGAGGTCGTGGAAATGCCACGGTGTTGTGTCGATAAGTGTAAAAATAGTGGCAGAAAAGGATTTCAGGTACTCAATGAGTTATTTTTTCACTGTTTACACTGAAATTTACCGTTTAGTAACTTTTTGTATTTTCATGTTTGCATCAGGTTTGCCCCAGGATGTCGCTACTATTTGTAAATAGAGGGGCTATACTTGTATAAAAGTTTAAGCGCCTTACAACGGGTGGGCCAGAAACTATTCCAGCAAGGCGGCAAAATTTAAATACGTCATTACTACGATATTTGGATTAATCAAGGATATGCCGTCAACACCAATACAAATTTTGCATATACATAATTTGCCGTCATGAGAATCTCGATTTTAAAGTTTTGAACCACATAAATCGTAATATGCAAAATGTTTAGAGGTTCTGAAGTTTACAATAATTGTGGAAAATTAAAACAAAATATTTGCAAATAACAAATATATTTTAAAATTGATTAATTAATTGAAATAGCGATATCGTTTAATAAGTACTGTCAATCTTACAATAGTCGTGCTCAATTGTAACAATGTAATTTGGTTCAAAATGCTTTTCGCGCATTTTAAATGATTTGTTGGTGTCAGTTTGATGTATGAGTTTACTATATACGCACTTTTCAAAAAGTGGACAGGTGACACCAGCGCCTCCTGACCAGTGGGCCAATCTCTAACAATTATTTGATTTAACAGATGCATTCAGAAATCGTTTCTATTAGTAGGTTTCTTATGCCTTTGGGAAATTTGTATCTCCTACACTAAATCAGCACAATTTGAAATAACACTTCTTCACATACCAACACATTATTAATTATAGTTTGGTTCAGAACCTTGTCGAGTGTAAGGTCACTAAATACATAAAGGTACCGCCATTCCATTCCAAGATGTTGTTCCCCCAAATTAAAAAGGACAGAACATAGTAACAAAGTGGAAGTGAGAGTAAGACACTAATAACAGAAATCCCAAATTAAAAGAGACAAAAGGTATATATTTGCACAGTTGGCAGTACCTTTATGATTTAGTAACCTTAGTCGAGTGGGGATACTAGCGCCCTACGATGGGTGGGCCAGTCCGTAACAATTATTTGACAAGTGCATTTAAGAAACTTCTCTATTAGTGGTTGCTTTGTGGTTTAGGTGTTCAAATAGAAGTAACCGAGAGACGGAAAACAAATATTTTGAATTTCCCGGAGTGCACGATAGAAGAAGTCGATATATTCCTGAGGGCATAAAAAGAAGAGAGTTGCGGGTGAAGGTCCTTCGAAGAGCAGATTTGACACACCAAAAGATTAAATTTGCTTCAGTTTGTTCAGACCACTTTTTGACAGGTAATGCATTTCTATTATCAAAACATCTCTGTTAATTAATTGTAATTAATTTGGAATTTCCAGGAAGACCGACGACATCTAGTGATTTAATTAATCCAGACTATGTTTTCATTTACATTTATTTAAAAATTAAATCAAAAATACTTCTACCTTCCAGATGTTCACTCACAGAGAATAGTTACTGCTCACCCACGAATCACAATAGTCTTAAGTAACTAACACAAATCCATAAAATAACTAACTTAATTACTTATAAACTAAACTACACTTATAACGTCTAAAAAGTTATCGATTTTTGCCTAAAAAAACGAAAAATTACCACAAGCCCCATAAAAAACCATACAAACGTTGTCCTCGATCAGCTGTTGTTGGGCGGAGCTATGACGTCACTGTGAAGTACTTGTAAAAGGCTAATACCACAGAATAAACACCTAACGGACTCAGAAGCGATTATCTCTGTTTGGCAGGTGTCGAAAAATCAGTGCGTAGCCATGTTGCCAGCGAGTAGATTTGTGTTTACATGCATTGATTTTGACACAATTTGAGCGATTTACGACCCGTGTTTTTTTACAAATTAGTAGAAAAATGAGATTTAATTGAACGAGTGCATTAAAAGGTGGTCGGGCGGTGGTGTGCAATCATATGTAATTTTTTTGAATTTACTCTCTTTCTATATGGCTGCCATAACTGAAAGTGGCTACTCGAAACATCAAAGGTACCACCGCGAGTGTCGGTTCTGAGTCCGTTAGGTGTTTATTCTGTGCTATTACACTTCAGTACTACCATCCGTGCCCTTTGCGGGTGCATTTATTATTGGTTGAATTTGAGGCTCCGCCCACAATGCATCCATTCTGCGGAACATTAGACCTTGTATTCTATGCACCATGCCTATAGGTATATGTATACCATTTTTTTATCTTAAATATTGCGTATTCAATATCAGGAAAACCTCTGGGTAAACGAAGACGGGGTAGATCACCGATGCGCTGGATCGACACTGTTGAGAACCTGTTAGAAGCAAATATAGAACAAGCTGTTAGATCTGCATCGAATAGGGAAAGATGGCGCAGAACGGTACGTACAATAACAACCTGATTAGACAAGACTACATATCCATGATCACCATGCGTCTGTCAAGACGGAAAAACTAGAGAAGGAAGGTATTGCATATTTACAATCTGCAAAGACGGTATTAATATCAATCAAATACTACTTACTAGTGTGTGGTATTAGGTTTGCAAGAGTGGGTTGTCATAGCCAGCGATGGACAAACTGCAGCTCCTACAGTTACACTTTTAATAGACAATCCATCTTCAATATTTTGTATTTTTATTTCACTGCAGTGCAATTGAGCCATGTGTCTAATTAATAAACCTCCTATTGTGTTTGTCAGCTTTTTGTCACTTTTATTTGCATATGCCGGCCACTTCTTCAAGTGGTCGAAAAAATTTGTCTTCAATTTTGAGTAAGTTACGCAGATCTCAGCTGACTATATAACAAATAAAATTATTAACTATATTTTCATAGAAAAAACTAAAGACACTCACCACTACAAACATCTGCAAGATCTTCTCGTCAATTTTATTAATTTTTGTAGGCAAGCTGTACATGTACGGATAATTGTCATCAATGTTTCCATAATTGTTGATTACTCCATTTTCAAAATGTACGCTATTCATAGGCAGCCCCGTTTGGAGCCCTTTAAGTAAAATGCGCAGAGATATGGTAGAGTGCGATTTTAAATCGAAACCCTTTCCTTGGATGGCAGTGCATTCCCACTGATGAAAATCATTCCAGGCTATATCACGACACTCCTCCGAACAGTATAGATGTTCTACACAGTCCTTATTGCACCTTCAAAAAGGTTGCGGTTATCCATAACTGAATTTAAGAATTTATCGTACACATGTTGAAATAAGTAACTTACGGAACACAACTAGATGCTTTCTTGAGACAATTCTGACAATGAATCGGAAATCTTTCGTTATCATAGTAATATACAAAAGCATATGCTTTTTCGACAAACAGAATGTCACCTGGTGCAATCTCCTTTTTGGCTACTACACGGGCACCTCCGCATTTGGTGTGTCTGTAACGAGTTTTTAGAATCTACAGCAACTTCTACCAACAGAAGATAATGGCAAAGATATAAAGGTATAGAAGTTTCAATTACATTTGGGGGTAGCTAATAGGTTCAATTCCAAATGGCTCTTTTTGGATAATAATTAGAACGCCAGATATCAACGCTTGACCGGTGAGAAAGGGTTTTTATGGGGATGGAGATTAGTGATAAATGAGAAACAAGGAGCTACTCTAAAAGCTGAGACAGTAAGAAGTGTCGGTCTTACACGGCTCAGTTACACACTTTGGCAAATGTTGGAGGCTTTGACTTTTTTCCCAGCCAAGCACGAATTCCAGGTTTTGCCCATTTTTAGCAGGTTTTTAACATACAAAGAAATGATTACAGAATGTTGCGGTTATATCGGGTGAGCTCCAGAATACTTAGAAAAGTTATCTCAACATTTTATTTCAGGCAAGACGTCCCCCTATGCGATCCTGTGAAAATACAAAAGTTGTTCAAAGTTGACTATCTCATTGGGTGTCATGTATCAACAAGTGAACTTTTTTGCAGGCCTCACAATTGCACCTTTTGAAAAACCACAATAAAAAAGCAAATGCTGTCGATCTCGACACGGGCCTCTAACAAATTTAAATTTCGAAAATATTACATATTGGTCCCATCAACTCAGTGATGGACGTCTAAGACCCATCGTGCGATAGCCCTTGTGGCCCCTTATCTATTAGAACAAACCACAATGTAATTTTTTTCATTCTGCAGATTTTGCGATAAAATATCAGTTTAGCGTAGCAGAATCCATGGACAATTGGTTCCGCCAAGCCAAATTTTATATTCACCATTGGCTCATCTGATCACCCCCCATAATTATGAAATGTTTAATTTCGGGAGTATGCTTTAAAAAGGGTTAATTTTATTGCACTCTAAAATTGCCAAGACCAGAACTAACAATAGGAAATTGGGGAAGGGGGCGGCCTTGACACCTGAAGACTGAAAAAAAAATATAAAAACCCTGAACCTTCTCGAACTCCGTTTATAAACGAGCTACGGCAAGTTTTCGTTTTATGAAAAACTTCCAATTCTTCCCTTCAACAGACAATACGAAATTGGGGAAGAGGCGACCTTGACACCTGAAGACTGAAAAAAATCTAAAAACCCTGAACCTTCTCGAACTCCGTTTATAAACGAGCTACGGCAAGTTTTCGTTTTATGAAAAACTTCCAATTCTTCCCTTCAACAAACAATACGAAATTGGGGAAGAGGGCGACCTTGACACCTGAAGACTGAAAAAAAAATCTAGAAACCCTGAACCTTCTCGAACTCCGTTTATAAACGAGCTACGGCAAGTTTTCGTTTCATGAAAAACTTCCAATTCTCCCCTTCAACAGACAATACGAAATTGGGGAAGAGGGAGACCTTGACACCTGCAGACTGAAAAAAAACTAGAAACCCTGAACCTTTTCGAACTCCGTTTATAAACGAGCTACGGCAAGTTTTCGTTTTATGAAAAACTTCCAATTCTTCCCTTCAACAGACAATACGAAATTGGGGAAGAGAGCAACCTTGACACCTGAAGACTGAAAAAAAAATCTAAAAACCCTGAACCTTCTCGACCTCCGTTTATAAACGAGCTACGGCCAGTTTTCGTTTTATGAAAAACTTCCAATTCTTCCCTTCAACAGACAATACGAAATTGGGGAAGAGCGCGACCTTGACCCCTGAAGACTGAAAAAAAATGTAGAAACACTGAACCTTTTCGAACTCCGTTTATAAACGAGCTACGGCAAGTTTTCGTTTTATGAAAAACTTCCAATTCTTCCCTTCAACAGACAATACGAAATTGGGGAAGAGAGCGACCTTGACACCTGAAGACTGAAAAAAAATCTAAAAACCCTGAACCTTCTCGAACTCCGTTTATAAACGGGCTACGGCAAGTTTTCGTTTTATGAAAAACTTTCAATTCTTCCCTTCAACAGACAATACGAAATTGGGGAAGAGGGCGACCTTGACACCTAAAGACTGAAAATAATCTAGAAACCCTGAACCTTCTCGAACTCCGTTTATAAACGAGCTACGGCCAGTTTTCGTTTTATGAAAAACTTCCAATTCTTCCCTTCAACAGACAATACGAAATTGGGGAAGTGAGCGACCTTGACACCTGAAGACTGAAAAAAAATCTAAAAACCCTGAACCTTCTCGAACTCCGTTTATAAACGGGCTACGGCAAGTTTTCGTTTTATGAAAAACTTCCAATTCTTCCCTTTAACAGACAATACGAAATTGGGGAAGAGGGCGACCTTGACACCTAAAGACTGAAAATAATCTAGAAACCCTGAACCTTCTCGAACTCCGTTTATAAACGAGCTACGGCCAGTTTTCGTTTTACGAAAAACTTCCAATTCTTCCCTTCAACAGACAATACGAAATTGGGGAAGAGCGCGACCTTGACCCCTGAAGACTGAAAAAAAATGTAGAAACACTGAACCTTTTCGAACTCCGTTTATAAACGAGCTACGGCAAGTTTTCGTTTTATGAAAAACTTCCAATTCTTCCCTTCAACAGACAATACGAAATTGGGGAAGAGAGCGACCTTGACACCTGAAGACTGAAAAAAAATCTAAAAACCCTGAACCTTCTCGAACTCCGTTTATAAACGGGCTACGGCAAGTTTTCGTTTTATGAAAAACTTCCAATTCTTCCCTTCAACAGACAATACGAAATTGGGGAAGAAGGCGACCTTGACACCTAAAGACTGAAAATAATCTAGAAACCCTGAACCTTCTCGAACTCCGTTTATAAACGAGCTACGGCAAGTTTTCGTTTTATGAAAAACTTCCAATTCTTCCCTTCAACAGACAATACGAAATTGGGGAAGAGGGCGACCTAGACACCTAAAGACTAAAAAAAATCTAAAAACCTGAACCTTCTCGAACTCCGTTTATAAACGAGCTACGGCAAGTTTTCGTTTTATGAAAAACTTCCAATGCTTCCCTTCAACAGACAATGCGAAATTGGGGAAGAGGGCGACCTTGACACCTGAAGACTGAAAAAAAAATCTAAAAACCCTGAACCTTCTCGAACTCCGTTTATAAACGAGCTACGGCAAGTTTTCGTTTTATGAAAAACTTCCAATTCTTCCCTTCAACAGACAATACGAAATTGGGGAAGAGAGCAACCTTGACACCTGAAGACTGAAAAAAAAATCTAAAAACCCTGAACCTTCTCGACCTCCGTTTATAAACGAGCTACGGCCAGTTTTCGTTTTATGAAAAACTTCCAATTCTTCCCTTCAACAGACAATACGAAATTGGGGAAGAGCGCGACCTTGACCCCTGAAGACTGAAAAAAATGTAGAAACACTGAACCTTTTCGAACTCCGTTTATAAACGAGCTACGGCAAGTTTTCGTTTTATGAAAAACTTCCAATTCTTCCCTTCAACAGACAATACGAAATTGGGGAAGAGAGCGACCTTGACACCTGAAGACTGAAAAAAAATCTAAAAACCCTGAACCTTCTCGAACTCCGTTTATAAACGGGCTACGGCAAGTTTTCGTTTTATGAAAAACTTTCAATTCTTCCCTTCAACAGACAATACGAAATTGGGGAAGAGGGCGACCTTGACACCTAAAGACTGAAAATAATCTAGAAACCCTGAACCTTCTCGAACTCCGTTTATAAACGAGCTACGGCCAGTTTTCGTTTTATGAAAAACTTCCAATTCTTCCCTTCAACAGACAATACGAAATTGGGGAAGTGAGCGACCTTGACACCTGAAGACTGAAAAAAAATCTAAAAACCCTGAACCTTCTCGAACTCCGTTTATAAACGGGCTACGGCAAGTTTTCGTTTTATGAAAAACTTCCAATTCTTACCTTTAACAGACAATACGAAATTGGGGAAGAGGGCGACCTTGACACCTAAAGACTGAAAATAATCTAGAAACCCTGAACCTTCTCGAACTCCGTTTATAAACGAGCTACGGCCAGTTTTCGTTTTACGAAAAACTTCCAATTCTTCCCTTCAACAGACAATACGAAATTGGGGAAGAGCGCGACCTTGACCCCTGAAGACTGAAAAAAAATGTAGAAACACTGAACCTTTTCGAACTCCGTTTATAAACGAGCTACGGCAAGTTTTCGTTTTATGAAAAACTTCCAATTCTTCCCTTCAACAGACAATACGAAATTGGGGAAGAGAGCGACCTTGACACCTGAAGACTGAAAAAAAATCTAAAAACCCTGAACCTTCTCGAACTCCGTTTATAAACGGGCTACGGCAAGTTTTCGTTTTATGAAAAACTTCCAATTCTTCCCTTCAACAGACAATACGAAATTGGGGAAGAAGGCGACCTTGACACCTAAAGACTGAAAATAATCTAGAAACCCTGAACCTTCTCGAACTCCGTTTATAAACGAGCTACGGCAAGTTTTCGTTTTATGAAAAACTTCCAATTCTTCCCTTCAACAGACAATACGAAATTGGGGAAGAGGGCGACCTAGACACCTAAAGACTAAAAAAAATCTAAAAACCTGAACCTTCTCGAACTCCGTTTATAAACGAGCTACGGCAAGTTTTCGTTTTATGAAAAACTTCCAATGCTTCCCTTCAACAGACAATGCGAAATTGGGGAAGAGGGCGACCTTGACACCTGAAGACTGAAAAAAAAATCTAAAAACCCTGAACCTTCTCGAACTCCGTTTATAAACGAGCTACGGCAAGTTTTCGTTTTATGAAAAACTTCCAATTCTTCCCTTCAACAGACAATACGAAATTGGGGAAGAGAGCAACTTTGACATCTGAAGACTGAAAAAAAAATCTAAAAACCCTGAACCTTCTCGACCTCCGTTTATAAACGAGCTACGGCCAGTTTTCGTTTTATGAAAAACTTCCAATTCTTCCCTTCAACAGACAATACGAAATTGGGGAAGAGCGCGACCTTGACCCCTGAAGACTGAAAAAAAATGTAGAAACACTGAACCTTTTCGAACTCCGTTTATAAACGAGCTACGGCAAGTTTTCGTTTTATGAAAAACTTCCAATTCTTCCCTTCAACAGACAATACGAAATTGGGGAAGAGAGCGACCTTGACACTTGAAGACTGAAAAAAAATCTAAAAACCCTGAACCTTCTCGAACTCCGTTTATAAACGGGCTACGGCAAGTTTTCGTTTTATGAAAAACTTCCAATTCTTCCCTTCAACAGACAATACGAAATTGGGGAAGAGGGCGACCTTGACACCTAAAGACTGAAAATAATCTAGAAACCCTGAACCTTCTCGAACTCCGTTTATAAACGAGCTACGGCAAGTTTTCGTTTTATGAAAAACTTCCAATTCTTTCCTTCAACAGACAATACGAAATTGGGGAAGAGGGCGACCTAGACACCTAAAGACTAAAAAAAATCTAAAAACCTGAACCTTCTCGAACTCCGTTTATAAACGAGCTACGGCAAGTTTTCGTTTTATGAAAAACTTCCAATGCTTCCCTTCAACGGACAATGCGAAATTGGGGAAGAGGGCGACCTTGACACCTGAAGACTGAAAAAAAATCTAAAAACCCTGAACCTTCTCGAACTCCGTTTATAAACGAGCTACGGCAAGTTTTCGTTTTATGAAAAACTTCCAATTCTTCCCTTCAACAAACAATACGAAATTGGGGAAGAGGGCGACATTGACACCTGAAGACTGAAAAAAAAATCTAGAAACCCTAAACCTTCTCGAACTCCGTTTATAAACGGGCTACGGCAAGTTTTCGTTTTATGAAAATCTTCGAATTCTTCCCTTCAACAGACAATACGAAATTGGGGAAGAGGGCGACCTTGACACCTGAAGTCTGAAAAAAATCTAAAAACCCTGAACCTTCTCGAACTCCGTTTATAAACGAGCTAAGGCAAGTTTTCGTTTTATGAAAAACTTCCAATTCTTCCCTTCAACAGACAATACAAAATTGGGGAAGGGAGCGACCTTGACACCTGCAGAATGAAAAAAAATCTAAAAACCCTGAACCTTCTCGAACTCTGTTTAGAAACGACCTACGGCAAGTTTTCGTTTTATGAAAAACTTCCAATTCTTCCATTCAACAGACAATACGAAATTGGGGAAGAGGGCGACCTTGACACCTGAAGACTGAAAAAAAAACTAAAAACCCTGAATATTCTCGAACTCCGTTTATAAACGAGCTAAGGCAAGTTTTCGTTTTATGAAAAACTTCCAATTCTTTCCTTCAACAGAGCGAACGTTGTTCAAAATATAAAATTATGGTCCCATGCAAAATTTATGAAATATTGGCTTACATTTAAGAAACCGTGTGCATTTTATGAAGTACTTTTGGGGTAACATGATTTCATAAAAGCCGATATTAATTTCTCAAATTTTGCATGGGACCAGAGTTTTACATTTTGAACAAATTTACTTGATGATACTTCAACGTATTCAACAGAAAAAGTGCTCTACCTAAATTAAAAATGGCTTGCGAGGGGTTGTTATACTCATTTAACAAGTTAGAACTCGAGACTACTAACGCCACCTTTGTCAGTTCTAGACTATTTGCGTTTCTTAACTTAAAGATATCTTTACCATGCCGCGTCATTTCGCAGACAGGCCGTTTCCTGTCTGGTTTTGGACAAAAGACTTGGTGCCTAGAGCTTGAACAATTAAGATGTATTTTGTGAGTGTCACCCAACCCGAGGGCCTCGAATTTTAGGCCGTGCCGTTAATTGCTAACGCTTCTTGGAGAAATTACCAATTATCGGGTGAACGTTTGTTTAAAGTTTTGTGGCTGTAGGCTGGATTTTCAATTTCGTCAAGCAGAGCATCTTTAACGCTTTAGTACGTGCTTCGTGTGTACGTTTTTGGCTGCGGCAGTTTTTTGTAGGCGCCCGAGGCAGGCCAAGTTTGAGTGATCCCAAGGCTGATTTGTGCAAGCTTCTAACTTCCGTTAACCGTAGTTCATCTTTGATTCGAAGGTAGGGGCCGCGATGGTAGTTTCCTGAGTAACGTATTTGATCGCATTGACTGGATAGTTGTTAGGAAAGTGAACAGATAAAGCAATTAGGTCTTTAGTTGAAAAGAAATTAAGTTTCTTGTAAGTATCCTTTGTACCAGAGCCAGCTGCTTCAACCGTTGATGGAGCAGATTCATACAGCTTGGGGTTGAATTTTTATGGTGGCACCCTGGCTATAATCGAAATGTTGACTGTCCTAAGACAGGACCAGATTTCATGACTAACATGAACATCACCCTGTCGGTGAACTAGCTGCGGATAATCGGGGGCTTAATACCGCTACCTCCCAACTCAAACAAACCTGTGGTAACTGTGGTCTGGTGTTGTAAAGTCCCGATTATACTGTAACAAGCTCATGAAGACCAATCCAACATTTCAGTATTAAGATTTTCAACTCAAAATTTTACAAAGGATATCGCCACGTGTAGTTTTTTTCCCATTTTAGAAACACACTCCGCAAAGTAGGTAATTGAGTTAAAATATTGTATCACCAATACTATACAACATAAAAATGTCTTGACAAAGAGGTAGGTACTGAATGAAAAAATATACAAAACCTTAGAACAAGACGTTCAAGTTAAATATGCAAAGTGAGGATTGGGCTGAAATTCCAAATTCAGTACTTACTGAAGTTCAATAGACGTAGATGCACCAAGGAACGATGGATTTGCGTCCAAGGTTGGTAATTTATGAAAACAATTTGCTTCATCTTTCTTTGTATCTGCCTCTTGTGTTATCAGTTCTTTAACAGCTTTCCTATAATTTTCTGTAAAATACACAAATAAAATCACATAGCAAGGAGTTTATTGTCAAATATTACCAGCAATGGGTTTTAAGGAAGGTTCCATGGAGTCGATAATATTTAAGACATCAAGAAGGATGATTCTCATTTTCAAAGAGTCTCCCAGCTTTTGGTAACACTCCGCTTTACGTATGTACACTTTTGGTCGCAAAGCCTCGGGATAATTAGCTTTCAAACACAAGTCTATGTCCTTGATACAGCTCTGCGATACAAATGGAATAAGTACACAGCAACGTTTGAGGAAAAAATTATTACCTGGTAATTTTTAAGTTTGAAGAAAACGGCAGACCGATTAGCGAGAGTCGTTGCATAGGTTTCGCTGTTGTAGGTCGCATAGCACAAGCTTTTGGTGTATCTAACTGCGCTCTCTTTATAATTACCATTCTTGTAGTCCTCGTTTCCTTCTTTTCTGAACTGCTGCGATTTTAAATCATCCTTGCACTCCAAGTATCGACTTTCAAAGCAATGGCCTACAATAATCGATGTCCAAGGAAAACTAAAAATATAAAGAATAGTACAATATAGGCAGGGTCTACCAAGCAATATAGGGAATGTCAAAACCTTATTTGATGTCATAAATTAGTGCCGGTAAATAAGTAAGCACAAAGGCGAATTATATTTATTAACAATTAAAAAAATCTACTGCATTATCGGCATGTTAACATTGCAATATTCTCATCTTCAGAACTATGAATTTAACAATTGAGATTATGAGACAACGCTCAAGCATTGCGTTACGATGTTTGATGAAATGTCTCTTCAGCCTCATCTTCACTACTCGTAACAGTTTAGATCTTGTAGAGATTCGTAGATGATCGTTATCATCAGTCTCCTGAAATTCCTGTTCACTTATTTTATGTTGAAACGTTGAAAGAAATGTATATGTTACAGTAAAAGCTGGAAGTTCAGTTAATGCTAACAATTACTAGCAGAAGCTAGCAGTCACTAGTTGCAGTAGTGATTGTTATTTTCGTTGCAATCCTTGTTGACTTTTACTAGTTATTGCTAGCAATTACTAGAAAAAGCAACATTCACTGGTATGTGGCAGTAATAGTATATTACACTATTAGGTTGGTAAGTGCATTATAACAGAATCGGGAAAATTTTGAAAAATCGAGACGAAGTCGAGATTTTTCAGTTTTCGAGATTCTGTTAGGCACTTAACAACCAAGATTTTCAAATAAATACAGACATTGAGGAAGCGTATCAAAGGGGTTGCAAATCTTTGGTTCCTAAAGTATAAAAAAAAGGTATGAAAATGTGTATGATATGTTCAAGAAATGGTTGGGCGAGAAGAAAGTGGAGATATCTGAAAAGACTTTGCTAGCTTATTTTGCTCAAAGAAGCTCAAGATTGAAGTCTCCAGAAAGTTTATGGGCAGAATACTCAATTCTTAAAACTACCATTAACTTAAATAACGGTATTGATATATCACAATTTAAGAAGCTGTTGGCATTTTAAAAAAAGAAAAATATTGGACATCATCCTAAAAAATCCAAGGTATTTACTAGAGAGGAGATGAATAAATTTCTGATGGAAGCCCCCAATGAAACTTACATTATGATAAAAGCAGTAATGATAATGGGAATCGCAGGAGCCCTTAGGCGTGACCAACTTGTGAAGATGACAGTTGATGACATTTCGGATCAAGGTTCAGTTATTATTGTTAATGTACCTGATACGAAAACACATATTAGTCGAACTTTCACGATTACTGATAAACTTAATGAAAAAGTTCCTTTTTTGACGATTGTACGAAAATATATACAGTTAAGGCCTAAGGAAGCAAACTCTCGTCGATTTTTTTACTCAGTTCGTCAAGAAAAATGTATAAATCAAGCATATTTAAAACTACAAGATCCGCAATACTATACTGGACACGCTTTCAGAAGGACGTCGGCAACTTTGTTAGCAAATACTGGGGTTGACATTATGGCACTTAAACAGCATGGCGGTTCTAGGTTTCATTGATAATCTTAATATATTTTTTTAATATCTAACAGAAGATCCATTTATAGGTCGTCTAATGTCGCTGAGAGCTACGTAGCCGATTCTCTAACAACTAAAATGGACTTTGCTGACAAGATTTTACATACCAAAAGCGGCGATACCAGTAACGTTCAATCGATTCCAGTGTTCGAAGACAACACTACTGCAATTTATTCTAATTGTAACATAACTAACTCAATAAGTAATACAGAAACTTCTTTTACTTTAAAAACATTAGATGACAGCGCGGGAAGAAATATTACATTTAATAATTGTACAAATTGTAATTTTTATTTTTACAAATAAACGAGACATCTGTTGGTGAAAACTATTACTATTACTTACCGCATTAGAGTTGTTATAAACTCGAAGAGAACTGTGTTTCTATGGAGACTAGCCACAGTATTTTTATATTCAACTTACAAGATGTGTCAACAATGACAGTAAGTAAGTATTTCAGAACGATTGTGCGAAAAAGTAATAAATTAGGCTCAAAATAAAAGTATATTTCTCATAAAAGTATAAAAACTGATTATAAAGAAAAATGAACTCTTAGAACTAATATATAATGTGTAATAATAAACTAATCTCTGAGTAGAAACAAGTAAATGGAATCTTACTTGTTACAACATGGTAGTGACGAGTGGCATTTTGATGTGCAGTTTATAAAATCCGTCTGATGTCACCTCAAGGACTGCAGCCAGAATGGATCTTGCATCCCCTCGACCCCTATCAACCTCAGGGATAGGAACACGAACTCTATTTCCTACTGTAACTTGTGGATGATGACCGTCGGAGATTTTCTTCATTATTTTAGCTTGTTGTTCTAAAGCATCAAAAGCCGAAGTACGCTGCTCTTTAATCTTTTTCTACTCCCGCATGTATATATTCTGTTTTCTTCACAATCTACAGAATGGATATGTAGGCAATTGTAGTTAACTGAACGTATATGATTTCATATCCACACAAGGGTGGATATGAAATACACCAATCACAAACCACGTTAGTCGTGATTACCTAGGCAACTTTCATTAATTGTTTGTTTTGCAATGGGCACGCCCTGCTGTGCCCTGTTTGTGGCAAACGTGATTTTGTTGTAAGATATCTTATTAATTAGCGTTGAATAAATTTTCTTTTCATTTTCCATTCTTTTCCATTGATAGGTCGTAGAAAAAATACACTGTACAACTCGAGTGGAATGTCCATATCGCCCTCGGATAATTGAGCACTCCGCCTACGGCGTCGTGCTCAAACTTTATCCTCCTGCGATATGGACATCATATCCACTCTCGTTGTACAAACTACTATTTCTTTTCTGTCACATAAGGCACAAACACACTTTGCTAAATCTATTGAAAAGCCACAGGTTGAATGAAAATATTGTTCACAATTGTGACATTTATTTTTGTCTAATATGCAGTCATAGTTAGACATTTGCTGGGTAGGACTAGTAAATGTTAACAATTACTAGTGAATGTCAATCATGAATTTTATTTGCCAGCTTTTACTAACATATTAGTAAATGTCAACTTTCACTAGGAATTGCTAACATTTACTAATTTCCTGCATTTACTGTAACATATACATTATTGATGCAACCTGTTGCATATGCTTTTTATAAACCCTTAGCTTCTACACTTGATATTGTTTAAACTTTCAAGGTAGTTATACCTACGACAGCTGCAAGTGTGAAAATAATCGGTTCAGTTTGTGATCAATGTGCTACTACATAAGAGCTAACAATCAGCTTAGAACACTAATTCTCTAGAAAGAGACAAAACAAGAGTAGCGATCGAATGATACCGAAATATACAGGGTATCTTGGTTTTTTATGGACTTACATTTCTTTCCCATAATATAAATATGTTTAGTTTTTCATGATTTGTCAGAAATCAGAACAGTAATCAAATTGAGTTTTGATACACTCGAATGTCGAATCAAATACAATTAATCAGGCGAGTTTGAATTGATTGGTGCAATCCAGTGCCGTAGATTTATAAACAAAAAGTCGGCATAATATGGGAATTTTTTTATTTTAGATGTATCAAAAAAAAAACTTCAAACGTCAATAATTTGTGCTTGTCTAAAAACCTATTTAGCCCCTTATGGCTTATCATATATATCGAGTGATTTTGAATTTTTTAGAAAATCGAGTTTTTCGAAATTGTCAAATCCTAAATAGTGCTATTTTTAGAAAATTAAGTAAGATTTCAATGAGATTTGTTTTAGTATGTTATTTTTAGCTAACTAAACAATCTGAAGGCCAGAAAACACCTATTTTTTTTTAACTCTAGCTAAAAATTAATTTTTCAATTTTTAAATATTTTTCACAATTTCACAAACCTACCAAGACTTAATATTAAAATTCAATTTTTTATGTGAAGCCTTGAAAGATTCATAATTGGAAAAATAAAATAAAATGTTAATTACTTAGTAGATTTTTTATTATTTACCGAAAAGTAGTGTTTGCATAATTTTTACGTTTTTTATGCAAGGCGCTTTTCTGGAGAAATATTTTTCAATTTAATTAATATCTATTTAAATGGCTTTTAGAACTCTAATCTAGCCCTGTCCCTGTCAATGAATTACTGTTAAAAAATCTGTAAACGTTCTTTTGCGGTTGTTAGTCGCGCCAATGAATACATAAAACAGGCAATCTTCCGAAGTCCTCAGAACAGCTCCGATTTTGATGATGTTTTTTTTAATTTTGTTTTTTTATATTATTTGAAATCAGAAACCTTTTGGAGCGGGGACGAAATGATTTATATTGTTTAAACCAGGGCTGTGGAGTCGGTCACAAAAAATTCGACTCCGACTCCGACTCCTGATATTTTAGAAGTTTGAATCCGACCCCGACTCCGACAGTACTATAATATTGATACCCCCCCCCCCCCCCCCATTACTTTTCAACTACCTGAAAAACTAATATTAAGTACCGTTGTCAAGGAAAAGCAGCAAACAAATATAATCACCGACTTACACGTTTTGTTACTAAGGCTGTATCACTGACTTACATGATCAGCAGCGGGAAAATAGTATATTACTTTACAAGGGATGTAGATAAGATTTACACTACCGAGGACCGTTTGATGCCTGAGTGAGCGAAGCGAACGAGGGTAGCAAGGTGCGAGGTGGTGTAAATCTTCCTACATCCTGTGTAAAGTACATAATTTTTTTCACTACCAATATTTCCTTTTGTAAAGTAAATGGTAGGTAATAACCTGGGGTAAAATTATGACATTTGCTAAACTATAGTAGCCTTATAGCCCTGTGACGTTTTGTTGACAGTTATAAACGCACTATGAAAAATTATTGGAAAAAATGCGTGAATACGATTGCAAATGCTGTTTTGTGATCTTTGTGCTTGTATTCGGATTAAAATGGATAATGGTACGAACGACAATGGTTTTTTCGTGTTAACCAAGTGACAGACATGGCATCTTATCAGTTGTAATACATGCGGAGGTAAGTAATTCACTTCTCTAGGAAAGTAAGTACATTGTCATGGAAACTGTAACAATTTTTGTAAATGTAGCCTACATCCCTCAAACTTGACAGTGTAAGGATCATTTACAAAGAAGGTAGTGAAAAAAATATTTTTTCGTTAATCGTATCTTATTAATTTGAAGAAAATCTAATTGTATTCCATGAAAATAATTTGACACCAAAGTTTTGACATTAATGGTATCTTTGATTGCCTATACCAAAATCGCCTATTAATAAAAAATCATTCATTAATAACAGTCATTAATAGACGATTTTCTATACATTAAAGAAACCCATAAATAAACGGTCAACGGAAAATACATATCTATTTAATTCTAGAAACTAACACCCGTATGCATAGTCGTTCGCCAGCGGCTCGCCGGAGTTTCGTTATGAATAGTATGTTGGCGTCACTGTACGTCTATTTCAAATTCGCGGTTATCAGGTTACGTTTTCCGTCAGTTTTGACAGAAACTGACACAAAATCTGACATGCTAATCTCGAATTTGACATAGACGTACAGTGCCACCAACATAACGAAACTCCGGCGAGTCGCCGGCGAACGACTATGCATACGGGTGTAAAAGTGTTACATAGCAACATACACTTTTTGTGTCAGTAAGAGAAACGTCAACTTCAATGACAGATTTTAGTATTAAAAGCACGGTCTGCTGAATTGTGTGACAAACGTCAAATGTTTGTCACACAATTCAGCAGGCCGTGAAAAATCACAAAAGTAAACACCATACTTCCGGTTATGCGATTTTCTTCAAACGCTCGCTGTCGTATCTAGATAGTACACAGACACACAGACAGAGAGGCAGACCAATGAACAGAAACATGTTTTTTGGATTTAATGAACTCGAAAATGTGATGATCTGTTGAAAAGTTAATTCGAATTTTTGGGGGTGAACCGAATACTTCCTTTATTGTAAAAGGAAGTAAAAACATTGATATACAAATTCTAGGTAAAATAATTTTACAAAATTTTAGCCGGGACAAACAAAAATCCCTACCTAATATTTGCATATGGCTACGGCCCTGTCCTCATGCTGTCTATTAGCATCTTGGGATACACAGTTAGGAATATCAGATATTTTCATCTACAATATTGTTTGTAACCATTCATAACGTAGTTTAAACAACTAACAATTCTAGTCGAACTAGATTGCTAAACATTAATTTAAACAATAGGAATTGCTAATATGGAACGATACAATTGATAATTTATCTTCGTGTATACTGTTACTACTAGGGTTGCCAGATTCATAAACCGTTTCCGGGAAAATCGGGGCAGGGGGGGGGGGGGGGGAGAAAAGAAATATGTAAATGTATATATATATTTACTCAATACCAGATCTACTATCTACTAAATAATACATTTGTAAAATAAATTTATATGGTTCAAAACTGTCGAGTCGACAGCATCTGAAACATTACTGAACTGAATTTATCGGCAGTGGCGTGCGAAATTACATTAAAAACAGTAGGTTTTTGATGTAATTTTGCATTCCGGGATATTAGCATAAAATTACGGGACACGGAACAGAGTAATGAATTCCGGGACAATCCCGGAAATCCCGGCCACCTGGCAACCCTAGTTACTACCATTGATTAATAACTCTTATTTAATCAATGCTACCATTGACTTATTTAATCAATGTTACTACCTACTTGTACAAGTACTTTATCGAGAGCAAACCACAACATTCAAACTATAAAATAAACGATCGTTCTTGTAATAAAAGTTCTTATTTTATAATAGCTTTGTTTTGAATATACATGATATCTATGACCAAAATATCCTATATCGCTTGATGGCAGGATTTCAGAAACTAAAGTAACATTTTAACTCAGTTTATGACCAAAATTTTCAATATCCTTTGAATAGGGGGGGAGGGGAGTAAACACGTGTATTGATAAGTCATAAGTCATAACTATTCAGTATGCGACAAACAACCGGAAGTTGAATGTTAAAATTTACAAATATATAAAGTTGGTATTACAACTACGCAAATGTAAATTCTTACTTGGATTGATCGCTGACATAGTTTTTATATATCTCGAATTCATTTCGCCCACGAATCTTGTGTTCAAAATGGAACGAATCTGAAGTCCTCTCCATAATCGCGGAAAATCACTAGAGCACAACGCCACATTAAAATTGTTGCACAACAATCAAACTCACAACACTACCTCATGGCTTACCTACGCTGTATTACGCTACGTCACCACCAGTGTTGCCAGATTTTTTCTGCATAAGTCGCCAATGCGGGTCATCAGAGGTCTCCAAATCTATTTAAAAATCGCATCCCAGCAAACAACTTAATAATGATAATAATAACGCTATATTTTTTAAAGAAAGTTTGTTACTTGATTACACGTTTTCTTCACAAAACGTAAATATTTCATCAAGTTCTTGTTTCCCCGGTGGCCGGTGCCGTGACCCGTGATGACTAGAACGCGAAATGGCCACGGTGGCCGGTGGTTATGGCTTGCGGGAAAATAATGTTTTTTGCAAAATAATAAATCACCAGATTTGCGACTTGCGACTTTGTACCAAATCGTGTCGCACAACTGCTTTAAATCCACCAAATTTGTAATAGAGCCCGGAATCTGGCAACACTGGTCACCACATCTGTTAATATGATAACATAATGGAACTGAGTCAACTGGTGGGTGATGAATAGAACAAAGAACGTGCTTTATTGCAAAATAACGATAACGCATATCGGGTATAATGTATTCGGGGAATACCAGGGTACCTACCGACCCCCGACAGATAATACGCAAATTTCGAAGTGCTTTCTGCGTGTACAAAATTTCGAGGTCAATAAATTGTGTCGTTACTGAATCTTTGAATTACATACAAGAACAAAATGTTAAAATATTGTAGACTTTATCCCGACTCGATGCTAAAATGATCGTATATTAAAGGATTCTGGCAACATTCAAAAGTATCGCATATCGCCATAGGCGGAACTAAAATTTGGGAGTACAGAAGCTCCATAACAATTATAACCATTTCGGCCTGCTCGGCGAGTTCCCTGTTTCAGACATCAGGACCTTCAAAACTCCGTAAAAAATCATGTGTAAGCCCGTTTAAAAAATTAAACGTATGGCGTGGCAACCAACTAAATAATCGCCATCATGCACAGCTCATTTTCTGTAAAATAAACACCACATTTCTCATACTTTATGTTGCGCCCAGGCTCAAGGGGTACTAACATGAATTTAGGAGATGCTAAGCACGCACCCTCTCCCATAAGCAAAATTACCGTGTATCACGATAAATTATCGCCTGGCTGGCAACACCGGTAATGGAAGTAATATGACTAATACGAGGGAAGCGCCAAAATTTCCCGGCCTGATATAGATCCAGGTAGCGCAGCCTGTCAAAATGTTGGTAACACATTGTTTTAAGTCTTATTAGCCTTGGAAAAAACAAAAATGGATTTTATGTCAATTAGTTTTCTTATAACTGACACTGGTTCATCACGATTTCAGCAGTCACGAAAATTGAGTATCGAGCTGTTATCAAATTCCTTACTCGAGATGGTATTTCTCCTCAAAGCATCAAAGATCGGCTGGATGGGGTGTACGGGGTAAATTCCCCGTCTTATTCTGTGGTAAAAGATTGGTCAAAACGGTTGCGAATGGGGCAGGAATCCTTGGAAGATGGCGCAAGAACAGGAAGGACGGTGGAAGTGGTGACGGACGACAATATTGCCCTTGTTGAGGATCTTGTATTAAGCGATCGAAGCTTGAAGGTGAAAGAAATATCAAAAATGTCGGAGATTTCAGATACAAGCACTCGCCGAATCCTCCACGATCATTTAGACATGAATAAAGTTAGTGCAAGGTGGGTGGGTGGGTCCCCAAACATCTCTCACAAGTTCAGCGCCAGTGTCGTGTTGAATGTGCTCGATCCTTTTTAGAGCTCTGTGGAGAAAACCCTGTGGACATGTTGAAGACAATTATCACAGGGGCGGAAACTATGGTTCTTTACTATGATCATTTGTCCAAACGGGAGTCGATATAATGGAGACGAAAAGGAGAAGCACCGCCAAGAAAGTTCAGGGTCCATCAGTCGACAAAAAAGATGATGGCTACAATTTTTTGGGATTGGGAGGGCATTCTTCTCATAGACTCTAAAGAACGCAATACCACAGTCAACGGGGCATATTATGCAGCACTCCTGCACAAATTACGACAACACATTCGGGAGAAAAGACGTGGGAAACTAACCAGAGGCGTGCGTTTGCTGCACGATAATGCATCCGTGCACACCCTCCGTATAGTCCAGATATGGGCCCCAGTGACTATTACCTGTTTGGAGATTTGAAAAAGAACCTACGCGGGCGCCATTTCAGTGACGATGAAGAGGTGAAGGCTGCAGTTTGAGCGCATTTTGAAGACAAACCGAAGGAATATTTTTTTAAGGGTATTGAATTGTTGCTGAAATGTTATAATAAGTGCATTGATGTCAGGGGGGAATATATTGAAAAATAAAATTTAATTGTGAGTCTACCTCGTTTCTTTCATAGTCAGGCCGGGAAATTTTGGCGCTTCCCTCGTATATGGTGTATTTTGTGCAAAAGAGAATGGAACGTGTGGACTTTTCCACTGATATTTCAAGATGGTTTCCGCTTAAATCGGATGCCAGTGGAAGGTGGCCATATCAGTCGCAATAATATAATTTTTTATCTTACAGTAGCAGCTATTACCATACATTATACAACTGTTTTCAGTGACTAAAATGAAGTTTTATTCACATGTGAGTTTTCATTATTTATACTACTGCATTGTTGGTAGCACTGTCAAGCTATGTCTAATTCGTAATTTTTAGGTTAAGTTTTGCGTCAGTTTGTGTCAAATAACAAACAAAATCGAACCTACGAACTTCGAATTTGACATATACTGACAATACACTTCAGTACTGCCAATACACTTCAGTACTGTCAAACGTATGTCACAAATCATAGGCGACTAATTATAAATTTCTGTCGCGACATATTCTGACTGCGCAAACTATTAGGCACAAGAATTGCTACTGTAAGATAAAACGTCGTATATCACACGTGAGCGAAATGCCATTATAAGCTCGTGAGAAATTGTATCGCTCGTGCTGGGGCACTCGCGATTCAAAATTCTCACTCGCAAATAATGATGCATTTCTCTCACTTATAATATAATCTACTATTAATTCTTACAATGCTATTTTATAATATCCTTAAGCAGATCGGAGGCAGAACAAAGCAACATTTGTAAGTGGTTGAATGTGGTCAACATCCTTACCTATTGACTAAGACGAATTATGGTGCAAAGTTTAATTTTAAAAAAATCTGGTGTGATACACGCACACAACTTCTTTTTACAGTGATCTTATAATTAGTCAAAACATTTATTTTTATTTTTAAGCATTTGTCAAAAATTACAAATTCTACAGAAACCGTACAAAATAGAGCGTTAGTTGAAGGGACGAAGTTTAAAATAAACTCGTTAGCGCCGTTTTTAAAAAATCGAAAAAACTGCGAAATCACAAGAGTAAACACCATACTTCCGGTTATGCGATTTTCTTGAAAAACTTTCTGCCGCATCTACATAGTACACAAAACTTATATATGAAGTTTTAACGCCACATTTCTTTTTGTTTTTGGGATATTCTATTCACAGACAGACAGACCAATGTTTTTTGGGTTCAGGGGACTCTAAAACGTGCAGATCTGTTGAAAACTCATTTTGGAATATTTGGGGTGAATCCAATACTTCCTTTATTGCAAAAGCAATTAAAAATCTCTGTCGGCACATGCAGAACCATTTATGAACACACCATGAAATTAATTTCAAATAGTTCAAAGTTAATACGTAACAATATAAAGAGTTAGAGCAGGGGGATCTAATTGACAAAATATGTTATAGGCACATCTAGGTAATTCCATTCGTGTATAATGAGTTATTTTTACTTCCTTTTACGATAAAGGAAGTATGTATTGGATTCACCCCAAAAATTCGAAATTGAGTTTTCAACAGATCTTCACGTTTTAGAGTCCCCTGATCCCAAAAAACATATTTTTTTCATTGGTCTATCTGTCTGTGTGTCTGTCTGTCTGTGTGTGTGTCTGTCTGTCTGTGAACTGAATATCTCAAAAACGAAAAGAGGTATGGCGTTGAAACTTCATATATAGGTTTTGTGTACTATATAGATGAGACAGCCAGCTTTTAAAGAAAGTCGCATAACCGGGAGTAGGTGCTTACTCTTGTGATTTTTCAGTTCTTTTTTTCTATTTTTTCAAAAACGGCTCTTAACGATTTTTTACAAACTTTACATTTTTATTACATTTTTAATGTGTATTTATTTATTTATTTATTTCACACACAGCCAACAGCCGATAGGCCAATTATAGGCGTCGCTGTACATTTGATGGGGACTTTCAACCCCACTAACGACTGTCATGATGTTGTTATGACCGGCGGGACCACCTATTTCCGTGACAGCCGTATCACTAGGCGCCGAGAGGTGCAGCCGTGGAACTCAACTTTCGTTTAAGAATTATATACCTTCAGTTTCACACTTTAACTACAAGAATGATTAATGCAGGTTGTTAAATTGTATAATTTGCAATAATTTATAATTATAATAGTACGTACGCATCAAAACTCAAAATATGGGCAGTTTAGTTTTTGCTAAATTCGAATATGTAAAGTAGCGCAGTGTCAAAAATGTATTCAAAATTCCAATAAAGGTAATTTTAACAACTTTGAATTGAGCTAAAAGCTGTCGAATTATAAAAACAGATTGTTTAGCTTCTCTAGTTATGAAGATTTTTTGCTGGTTTTTTCATTCTTTGGCTATTAACCTCCGTACTTTCCCAGACTCATTTCTTCATTATTTTTTCTGCCATTGTACATTTTATATTGGTTTCTTCTAGTATAACCTTCCTCAAATGTTCGTACATTTCTGCTGGTGAATTATGATTGTCTGCATCTAATTTTATCTTACTCTATTTTTGTATAGAGCTTTTACACCTTATTGTTATAATAGGTCAGTTTGAAATATAATTTCTTTTTTGCACTTCCGGGACTAAAGTTGATACTTTAGTCCCCGTAAACAGGGACTAAAGTAGCTCATTTAATCCCTAGGGACTAATGTAAAAATGATACCGTAACTATGGTAAATTTATGTACACACGAGGTTAGTAGGTTAGGTTTTGTTTGTCATTTGACACACACTTACGCAAAACTTAACCTGCAAATCTCGAATTTGACCTATACTGACAATACCTTTCAGTACTGCCAACTGATTCAGGCTATCCAGGACCTGCTGCAATTCAGTTTTTAATAAATTGTAATTGTCAGTTTCCAAATTGACAGATTCCAAATTTTGGAAATGTTTGATGATAATGTTCCCAAAAGTGCAAAAAATAGCGTATATACCTCGGGACTAAAGTACCCAAATCCCTTGAGTGGTTGTTGCCCTCGGGCTTCGCCCCCGAGGCAACAAACTCCACTCGCGGAATTAAATGGTGCACTTTAGTCCCTCATGATATAATATACTATTTTACCTTACAGTAGCGCCTATTACCATACATTATACAACTGTTTTCAGTGACTAAAATGAAGTTTTATTCACAAGTGAGTTTTCATTATTTATATTACTGCATTGTTGGTAGCACTGTCAAGCGATGTCAAATTCGTAATTTTCAGGTTAAGTTTTGCGTCAGTCTGTGTCAAATAACAAACAAAACCTAACCTACGAACCTCCAATTTGACATAGACTGACAATACACTTCAGTACTGTCAAACGTATGTCACAAATCATGGGCGACTAATTATAAATTTATTTCGCGACATATTGTGACTGGACAAACTATTTAGTCACAAGAATTGCTACTGTAAGATAAAACGTCGTATATCACACGTGAGCGAAATGCCATTTTAAGCTCGTGAGAAATTGTATCGCTCGTGCTGAGGCACTCGCGATTCAAAATTCTCACTCGCAAGTAATGATGCATTTCTCTCACTTATAATATAATCTACTATTACATTTCCCATTTCTAACGTTTCTTGATGTTCCCATTTGGATGGTGGTTACTAGTAGTAGGAGAGCTGGTGACATTTTTTAGTGATGATGTAGTTAAGGCCTATTTTTTGAGAGAATGTTGCTGGAGACATGTATAAGTGTCATCTGTAAGGATTCTCCTTGATAGGGGTATCTGAGGGAGGCAGAACACCCCCAATTTTCACTGTCAGTATATGTCAAATTCAAGGTTAGCAGATTAGGTTTTGCGTCAGTGTGTTAAAACTGACGGAAAACCTAACCTGCTAATCTCGAATTTGATGTAGACTTACATTAAAAAAGTCTATAAGGGGGGCTGTGGAAATTCATACGTATGAATATGTTGGTGGCACTGTAAGTCTATTTCAAGTTCGAGGTTAGCAGGTTAGGTTTTCCGTCAGTTTTGACACAAACTGATGCAAAACCCAACCTGCTAACCTCGAATTTGACATATACTGACAGTGCAAATTGGGGGTGTTCTGCCTCCCTCCGATACCGCTATCAAGGATAATCCTTACAGCTGAGACTTATACATGCCTCTCTCAACATTCTCTCAAAAAATAGGCCTTAACTAAATCATCGCTAAAAATGTCACCAGCTCTTAGACTAATGCATATTGCTAGTACAAGCGCGTTCAAAAATGCAGAGCCGTAACTTTTATTGTAGGCAAGCCAACATTTCTTCGCCCTTCAGTACAAACACGATATATGTGACAAATAATACTAATGCCACACAGGAGTGTATTTAACACAATTTGGACTTCTTCTACAAAATTTCTTTGTATGTCCATATCTTTGACATCTTTTACATTGTGGAGTAAGCTTGCTATTCCTTAATGCCTCTGTTTTAAATTTCATGTTATTGATGTATTGGATTCCGTAGATTTTATTGATGTCTTCAGATATCTCGAAGACTAATATATACAATGGCAAGCGAATATGTTTCACCTCATTACTAGAGATAGTTCTCTTGAGTTTTTGGGTTACTTCTATAATCTTAAATTTCTTTTCCTTTAGTTCCTCGACAATTTCTTCTGCTTTAGTTATAGGATGTAAGTTCTTAACCGACCTTGGCTTTATTTTCATATGAGTGTCATTCGATGCTAGTGCCGTTTATTAAGGTTGCCAAGTTTCTGTACTCTTCAGAAGAGCTGACTTTAATTTGGTTGTTACTCACCATGCGTTTTATATTCGAACTGGCCTGTATTTAATTTTTCCTTAATTACACCGTAGTCATCTATGTTACTCAAGATGACCAGTGGCGGCTTGATGGTTTTTGAGGTTTTATCTGTTTGGTTTTTAGGGATTTCTTCTGCTTTTTCAGGCGATTCGGTGGCCTTGCGCTTTTTCTTGTTTCTAGATTTGGGCAAAAGCCAATCGGTTTCTCTGGCGACAAAATGCTCCTCTTCATCTCAATTTGCTGAGCTGTAGGATTTGTTCCTTGCAGTTCCCTTTTCCTCTTGTGGTTGTAATAACTTCTTGTTTTGTTCCTGTAAAGTTAATACTTGCCCTTTAAGCTGTTTGATTTCGTCCAAAGCCTGCTGTAGTCGTAGCTGCAGATTGGAGATGATTCCATTTTCTAGCGCCTGTGTATTAGGTGTTATCACAGGTGTTTGACTTTTCAGCTCAGTCACCTGTAGCACTGATTCAGTTTGCGTTAATTCTAACCTTTCTCTAGCTGCTTTTTGGGTTGCCCATGCATTCTAATAATTTGCTTCTTCAGATGCTTTAGCTTGATTCTCCTGAGACGGGACCTGGTTTTGTTGCGCTAATAGCGCTTCTCCAGGTGTCGATAGCCTCGACGGCTGTTGATACATTTTCGCTGTCTAGACCAACCTTCCTTGGAATTTTATCGCATTTTCATTGTATTTCGTCTACTGACCTACATAGAGCCGCACACGTGCCATAAACTGCGATTTCCGAAGTCACAGCGCTGCACAACACGTCTTCACAGTTCCACTGCCGGTAAACAACTGAGTAGTGACAAAGATTCCAAGCGTTAGTGAGAAAAGTTACTAAAAAACTGATTCCTAATAAAGAGCATAAGAATAATCAATGTTGGTGTAACAAAGAATGTAAAAGAGAAATAGACTTAAGAAATAAATTGACGATTAGAAACAAAAATAGAAGCAGATAAACTCGCATATCAAGAACAAAGGAAGAAATTAAAGAATGCATGTAGGATAATAAAGAGAAGAAAGCAAACAACGAAAAGCTGGGAGGAAGTCACAATTACACGATAACGCCCACATATAAAAAACGCGAAGTCGATGCCTGCAATAATTACTGGGAAATATGCATATCCCTATTATATACCATGTAACGGGCCTGATTCGTCTCGCCAGAGCTTTTTAATATTTAAATCCGCTAGCGTAAAGCTGACCTGTAACTTTGGTGTTGTATTAATTAGTTAAGAATGCATTAGGTATTTGAAATCGCGCCGAAGTGAATTCGTGCGCTTAGTCCAATCAACGCCGAAGATAGATAAAAATAGAACCGAAGGACGCCGCGGTGTTGTGTGGGTACTGAAGACATTAGTGCTTGAATTGCGAAAGTAAGCAGTGGCCCAGCCAAGGTAGCGGCCAACGCTTAGTTTTTGGGGTTGATAACAGAGCCACAGAGGTATCGCACAGCCTTGGGAAGCACCCCCGAAAATCATACGTCTATCAACTGGAAGTTGCTACGGCGACTTCAAGGTGAAGTCACCCGATTTTAGTACTAATAAAGTAATTACCTTTGTAGAGTAGTACTAAAGTATCTAATTCCTTTATATAAAAAGCATTGAATTGAAATACGTTGATACTTCAAGATATTTTATTAATTTGGGTTGTAACCTTAACGACCACAAAGCTACTAGATCCCAACATTACTCCCCCCCCCCCCACTCCACAAACAAAGAAAAGGCAGGGACGTAGGGCAAGTAGGAAAGCTAATGTAATCCCGGCGAAAAAGGGTGGGATTATATTTAGCGACAAAACCTGCTGGATCCTTTCAATAATCCATAAAGTTAATAAACATAACATTAATAATAATAACAATAACAAAAGGTAACAGTAACAAATAACGGAACATAACACTGCACATCCGTGACCTACGCTGGCCGAACACATGTAGGGTTCTTCGGTTCCGGGTACCCAGACGCAGACCCGCCGAGTCCAGTTAGGAATACCCTAACCCGATACCCGGTCTAAGATTTGGCGAGACCCGAGTCAACGTTTTCTTAAAATTTTTATGTTTTAACTATATTATATTATGTTATATATACCTTAACTTTACTATATTATGAGTTAAATGTGTTTTCTGTTTCTTATTTTTTATTTGTATTACTTATTTGTTCCTCCAAATAAAATTTAGATAGATTATTACACACAACTGTCACATGACTGATAGCAGCCAATGAAAACCATCCATTTTTTAAAAATCGACCAATCCCGAACTGATTAGCTGATAAGCGCCCGTGGGCTGCTTACCAAGCGATAAGCTCCCTAGGGATGATTATCGAGCCCGTGGATGGTGTCATAATTAGAAATAGAATTGCAGGAAACAAGCAGTTTGAATTTTTTGGCATTATTAGATCAATTTTAAATCATAATTTGTATACGGGTTTGGTGTAATAATCTTCAAAATATAAACGCGGGCAACACACTTACATATAATTTTGCCCGTGCCAAGCGTCATCGTGCTGGTTGCCCTTAGAAAACTGCCCTCGGGCAAGCCCTCGGGACAGGTTTCATTGCAACCAGCACTCGACCCTTGGCGTGCGCAAAATTATCGGTAAGTAGGTCTCGCCCTTGTTATATTACTATTGATAATTCACTGTTGTACATTCTTTTCATCATTAATGGTTAATGATTATATGTTTTTATTGTAATAATGAATTATTGATAAAACAAAAGAAAATTCTATACACATGTTTGGACATAAAATATCAAATATCCGGACCCGGACTCGGACTCAACAAGTCCGACTGAGTTCTACCCGGACTCGACGGGTCTGAAAAGCCCGAGTCTTCCCAAACCCTAAACACATGCACCATCAACTTCCGCAGCCTGCTATTGTCGCTCGCACGCATCCATGGCCTATGTTGACGGGATGTGTGCAGCAACCACTTTTGCGGCCTGCTTTCGTTGCTCGTGCACATTCATGGCCTACACTAGTCAAGTGGACACAACAACCATCCATGATTAATCATCATTTGACCACTTCATATGCTATACATTCACCTTCCGTTGCTGATAAACCTGAATGCCTTCCTGATTTTTCCAACATCACCCACAACCTTACGCGGTTACCACCTGTTCAAGGTGCACCACTAGCAAGCGCGTGTGGTTGTACATTAACTAACAACAATTTACCACATCTTGTTAATCTTCCAAACCATAGGCCTACAGACGGTCATATTCTTTTAACTTCTACGATGACACTTGGACCAAACAAAATTAAAAAATCAATCGAAACATATAAAAACTTATTACAATTCCCGTCATTACGTAATGATTTTAATATTAAGGCTCAAATTAAAAATCGAGTCGTTCGCAGAATCGTTACGAGACCTCCTAAATTTACAAAATGTCGGCGTCTCAATCCAGAACAAATGTTGTTTTTGGGGAAACATCTGCAGGAGTTGTTAGATGCTGGTATAATAAAACGATCATCCAGTTCTTCGGCTGCTGCCATTCACAACCTGCTGGTAGTTATCGAGTGTGTGCCGACTAGATCCCAACAGTACCGAGCGTGCTAAGTGCAATTTTTACCAACGACACCATTAAAGGGGACAGATTCGCTTTTTAGCTGTCAGCAAAGGGAAAAACAGATTAGTTCATTTACGACCAATGTATTTGATCAAATCCATAATCCAGTGCCAAGCCGCTACATACTTCGAGCAGAGCACATTATTGCGCCATACGTTAAAGCGGAATTGTGGCGCCGGTTTCAAGACGTGGCCGCATAGTCAGCAAATGCTTGCGAGTGGTTACGCGTACGCAGTACCGGACTAAAGTAAATTTGGCGGAGTGCGTGAAATATATTTTCACAAAATTTCACGTTAGCGTTAATTTTTTGCATTTTGTTCGTTGTTTCTTGTGCAAACTATAAATGCGTGTAGAATTTAGCTTTTAACTTGTAGCATTGCAAACTCAACTTTAACCTTTATATGGCAGGCCAAGCTCCTTCATAAGGTGTTAGTGCCTCACCATTACTATTACTTATTATTATTATTCATGGCATATGTTAGTGCCAAATTGAAATTACGGGTAGAATTTAGCTTTAACCCGTAGCATTACAAACCCAACTTTAATCCTTGTTTATTAATGGCACGATAATGCTAAATTGTAGTAGCATGTAGAATTTAGCTTTTAGCCCGTAGCAATTCAACTAAACATTAATTTTTATTAGCCTTGGCATTTATTCCCAGCGAGGTTGGAGTGTATATTTTCAGACCTAAATGTGTGGACGAGAAGAGCTCGGAGCAACGCTGTGTTGGCTTTCCCATAGCCACTGCTGTGGTAACAAACGGGTCTTGTGCATTGACGTCTGAGCTACCTAGCAACTTGAGGGTAATCAAAACTAAAATAACGAAGGGAAACACCGCCGTGCAACCAGTAGTAGTACCCTTTTTAGATTAAAAAATCGTATGATTTGTAAAACGTTATATTAAGTATTATCGTTAACCTCAGCTTACCTTGCGGTGTAGAGGCTGGTGCTTTATACCCTTGCGTCTGGAGGCACAATGCTCAACTTGCCCAAGATTCGGGTTACAAAGTTGGAGTGCGCCTTTTGCGCTTGCACAGCAACCATTGTGTGAGTTGTGTGTCTTGGTGATGTGTCGACCTTGTTACTCTGTGGCTCTGAGTAGAGCACAGTTAATTTGGTGCCCAACTGTGAATAGTCTCACCGAGCCCGATTCCAATCGCCAAGGCTGCGGAAAACTTCCGGCCGCCGTGGGATTCGAACCGAGGACTTGCTTAACGGATCAACATCACAGAGCCACCACCAAATGCAACCCTTGGAGAGACATTGCAACTTGCAAATCTCTCTGCTTCCCTTTGCCAGACACGCTGACGTCAATCAGGCAATATAAGGCAAATTATCATTACATCTGAGTACAAAACGCAATCTTTAAACTTTGCCGGTCTTCTGCTGCTTAATCCTGCTTCATTTAAACACTATATTGCAAGATTGCGATTTCTTAGAGCGGATTGCCTAGGAAAACACTCATCCCTTCAATTGGTACATAGCTTTCGCCCTTACCTTGGTCTTTAAAAGTAAAATCTTGTCTCGTTAGAATGATTTCTTCCTATCACATTAGCAACATAACACATCCTTCAACCAGCAAAGTTGATGCTCTTGCTCAGTTTCCGAACAGTTTCTAAATAAATTTTTGGTAAAAGCATATATATGTATTACTCCTAAACTGCGAGCGGCTGTAAGTGGAGAGAGAAAGTGAGACAGACAACCATCTCTTTCCACGAACTTGGTGCATTCTGCTCAAGCGTCGTCCGTGAACACGTGAACGAAGCTGTGCAGTTCGAATTCTCAGGCATGCGCACGAGACGAGTAGAACTCAGACAGAAACGGGAGTACTATATGTCGGCGCCGTAATGTTTTCGCCCGTTCCCAGACCCTACTAGCAATATAGGAGTATTACATATATGGGTAAAAGCGACTTTAATTGACAATTGTAATTTTAAAACAAAACATTTCTTGATAGCATTTATTTGAAATGTCAGAGGAGTTCCAAAACCTACTTGCAACACAGTTCCTACACTAAAAGTGGTCAATTACTTATACCATACACGGGAATGTCGTACATAGGAAAAAGGCAATGCTAAAAATGACAAAGAATCGACTATATTTATGGTCATGTAACGTAGCAACATTGTTTGTTTTACCATGCCAACGTGGAACGATAAAGAAGCTGACCTGCGGTTAATTAATTAAAATAATCAATGGTAGTAAAGAAATCGCAGATCAACACCCTTAAAGTTCGTACAACACGGAAGCTCTAAAAATCTTCACTTACCGCGATGGCCGAGCTAACTCAAATTCGGCGATATGGTCGTGGGTTCAAACCACCAGCTGTGTACCTTGCAAAGTCTTCAAAAGAAACTATATGGGCGCCACAAATCAGATAATTTCGAATAATTTAAATAAACTACAAATGACTAGAGTTTATTTAATAACTACTGAATAATCTGTAGTATGGTAAGTCAATAATACATAATCAAAACAATTTGATCACAAATAATGTCATAGTAGAGCTGTGCAAGTTAAATGAGGGTTGCGACACGTACCAAGAAACCGCTTTTAAGTTATTCAATTAATTGTAACCACAAATAAATCGAGTGGTATACATACCGCTGTCATTTAAAAAACCTTTCTATTCAGGCTATTGAAAGCAAAAAGCGTGAATGCTCATTTTTACAAAGGTTTGATTACACATATAAACTGTAGCTTTCAATGTTAATTGTAATTAAGTATACGCATTTAAACTTCAAATATTAAAACTGATTGAACGTATGCATCTAAACTTTACATGTTAGTAATAACGGAAAGTATAAATTTAAACTTTAAATACTGATAGTTATGGAATGTATGAATTTAAATTTCCAGAATTGAGGATAATGTAATATAATATTAATCCCGGAATAACCACTCCGTGTAACTGTCCACAATTAACCGAAATCACTAACCTTCGGAGCCCAATAATTCCTAGGGACCGCGCTGTCAAAGGGTCGCTACTGCAGGTTATTCAGCTGAATCAACGCCTAACGTGATGCAACGGCTTGCCAGGGGAAGCTGACAAAAAGGTCGAACGTTTTGCTCCTGGCAGCATCGACGCTGAAGGCAGATAACGTTCTTTAATGGGACAGGACACTAGTCTCCAGGTCCAAAATTATCGGATAGAAGCTGATTTTAAGACCATCGAGTGAAACTGTCGGTTAAGAGCTAAAGAAATGCAATTAATAAGAGAATAACAGAGAGAAAAACGCCATCATACCTGATTATAGTCAGCCCTTTAAAATTAATCGTCGTGGCGTAATAAAGCACGAACGAGACTTTTTTAGAAGCAAGTTACTTCGTCGAAGTGCACGAAAAGAATCATCGCGCATTCGGCCAACTAACAAAGACAGCTGAACGCTGCGACCTCGCAATAAGCCAGCGAATGTTTTTGGGGCTTTCCAGAATCGGTACGAAAAGAGTGCACTGGTAAATTCAAATATTTCGAAACACAATTGATTATTATACGAAAACAATATACAGGCTGGTCCTGAAATAATTGGTATGTGGAGAAAACATTCGAGCGACGAAAAATGGTTTCATGGTTACATAAAATAAATTTGAAATAAAGCAAAACCTATAGAAATAGTTACTCATTTTATGAAACAGATTTGCTCAAAACTAATAATATTTTAAAGATAAATTCGGCTACACGTCAAAACAAACAAAATATTTGCACTGTTATCTTACCAAAACACTCATGTTTTATTCGGGTCAAAACTAGAGTTGATGCTTCGTAATTTTTAACATTGTCTTTTTTCTATATACTGAATTCCCGTTTACACCCTGTATTAGTATATAAGCCTTTTTCCGTCAGGCTGTAAGTACTGTACCGTACTATACTGTAACTGTGTAAATTGCACACGATAGAGCAATAAATGTCGTTTATCTAGCAGATACATACCAAGTGACCGGCTTCAAAACCGACCATAGCAAGAGCATGGTATGTCACAAGGCTACTACAAAAGTTTAATTTAATTTAAAAAACAAAGTTATTTAGGTCAAAGCTTTAAATTATAGGGGATGAGAGAGGCTGAAAGCCCTTATACATCAATTACATTAGACACATCGTTTGTTTACTAAAAATTAAGAACTTGCTATTTTTTTAAAAAGTTAATCATTTTTAACCCCCTGTATAATCACTACCATTTTTTTCTGAATAGTTACTTTAATTTAGAAGCTATTTCCTCTCTTACAAAATTTTAGTTGGGTGAACGGTTTAGCAAAAAAATTGTAAATCCCTACATGCCTAGTTTTACATTACAATTACCGATTCAGGTTTGTAGAAATTTAGAAAAAAAATTTTGTGGCTAAACCGTTTACCCAACTAAAATTTTGTAAGAGAGAAAATAGCTTCTAAATTAAAGTAACTATTCAGAAAAAAAAATTGGTAGTGATTATACAGGGGGTTAAAAAAATATGGATGGATAATTTATTGTGACGAAGTTTTTAAACACCCTGTAATGTTCGAAATTAAGGTTTATTCTTCAAAAAGCCGTGGTTTACTGGTACAAACACATGGCCGAAAAATAAATAAAATCTATCAAAGATTTTTCAACTCATTTGAAAATTTTTTAAAAAGTTTATCGTTTTTCAAGCCCTCTAGCGGCTAAACGAAGCAACTTTGTATATAGGTAAGTTGAGTTAAATCGTCATATTTTTGCTGAAGGAATATGTGGTTAACGGATTGACCTCCTTTTCAGGGACACCCTGTAGAGCGAGATGCTGTCACAATACGGTTGACTGTAGTCAAAATCAAAAAGGGGTATGCGCTACGGATTTGATTGATAAGGTAGAAAAGTTTATGAACGGTCCTTGTAGAAATCCGAAATCCAAGGGGGTGGTGGCTCCACTTCTGCGATCCTGTGAGGCGTCCCAGTTTGCTTTTACCCTACCTGTCGTTGGATTTAGCTGCATTCGCCAAAAAACCCAACAAATAATTCATACCAAAGTAAAGGCTAACACAAATAAATAAACACATGCAAGTAGTAAAATAAAAAGGCACAAACTAAGAATTGAATTTGCATCTATTAAAAACTTAGGTGCGCATGTATAAGTTTGACACAAATAATTTGAACATGTATGTATATGCTTCGCAACTAGTATCAAAGGGGTTAGTAGTTTTAACTTAATGCAACAACAAAACAAAGTGATACAAGCAAGGCCCACTTGCTATGGAGAGCAAACAATATGACTTAACTAATGTAATTCAAATATGACCGTTGTGAACAGGCCATACTATGTTCGGGCGTAACAGCTATTTATAGAAATATAGGTCACGCACAAATGTTCTGAACTGAGCTTGCGCAACAAATGTTTTGCATCGCACTGACCAAAGACAAGAACAGGCACTGACTTCTAAATGGCGTAACATGAATGGTTCAATATTCTACACATACAGTGAATTTATTTTAATGTGCAATGTAGGAGTTGATCGTTACTATTGGTTTCTAAGGCTACGCCACGCCATGTGTAAATGCGTTTATTTTAAAATGCAATATATGAACCGTAATTTTATTGAAAAAAGAGCATCAGAAAGAACAACAGGGCATGTTATAACCTACATACTTGCTGTAAACTGAAGTCTTTATACCATTTGATCGACAGAATTCCTTCTTCTGTAGAATGTATTGCTTTTACATACTCAGTTACGTTTCCATATTGCATTTTAAAATAAACACATTTACACATTGTGCGTTATAATAAACTCGTATTTCTGTTTGTCATCTTCTGAATTAACTTTAAAATTGTGTTTATCGCAGATTTCAAGTCATTGTTATATGCTCTTACTAGAGCCTTTTACATGAATCACGTTGTTAACTACTAAGTCATGTTATAATGTAAAAGAACACTTACATGTCAAGTAAATAGCAAACGTTAGATCGTTGACTTACTCATAATAGTTCACAACTTGATTCAAGTAAAAGGCTCTTAGCAGCAGCATATAACAATGGCGTAAATTCTGATGGAACATTTTAAAATGATTTGTTTTCAACCAAGAGATGGCACACAAAAAGTAAAATCGATCTGTGTTGAGGAAATTTATTACAAATAAACAGTACAATAAATATTAAATTTCTTGAGAACTTTATAACATCCTGTATGCGTGTACTAGGGTTTCTAGTACCTGGATCCGGTACCAGGGTTTCAGGTACTTGGACCTTACCAGGATTCTACAAAGAAAACCAAGTCCCAGAACTACAGCTACAACAGACGAAGTCCCGGGACAATGTTTACATCTGTACGACTATACAATAGCAAAAAATTAGGACGGGTATTCATCGGCGTCTGTCGTATTACTCATGCCTCGTGCACATTCTGCACTATTTGCGTTTTGCGTAGACAAGAGAGGTATTGTATATCTACCAACTTGGAATCCAAGAAGCATTTTCGGTGACCGAAAATCCGTTCGAAATTAGGGTAAGAGTCCTTAAATGCCCTTGTAGCTCTAAGATCCTATTGTATGTCAAAATAGTTTATTTCTTCGTTATTTACACTTGTTTACGACATGTAATCTGTAGGAAACTAATCACTTATCGAATTACGATTTTCAAACTCAAAAACGAAAAAATATTCAAATTGAAAAATACGTAATTTTGAATAGTGCTCCATTTAAATCTTGCGCCTCTAAGCGAGTAGAATATTTAAAGATTATGACATTTTTAAAATTTCGACCAGTTTTGAGGTACCGGCAGATAGCGGAAAACTAATAATTGTGTGCAACATTTATATTGGGCCTTCCTTGGTGCCTACATCCAGAAAGCAGGGGCAGAAAGCCTTCCAGATAAAAATGACAAGAGTGGCGTCCCTTAGAGGTGTTCTCCAGGTACCAAGCCTACTTTTAGAGCTCGAATTGAAAGAGCAGGGGGCTCCGAAAGGGTCTTCAGCATCGTGGTTCAGCTAGAGCAGACATTGTGCGAGGTTCAGAAAGAGGTTGCAGCCGCATGGCAGGTTCCAGAAAGTAATTACAAGGTTGGTATCACCAAATTGTGCAGGGAGCAGGAACGAATTTGGCCAGCATCCAAAACAAGAGACGGTTGGCGTCATCTATGACGTAATACAGGTTAGCCCAAACTACATGATTCATTAACTACATTGCTATTTGTTACCTGAGGTGGAATTATTGATTGTTGGTCGATTTGCAATCAATTTATGCTGAATTTTGTGCGTTCGATCATCTCTGTTTTTGCCGTCAATATTAGAGGTTACTGTCACTTGCAGAAAGGTGGGAATTTGCTATACCAGAGTAAAAGTCATACTCAAAAGTAAATTTCATACTGGATGTTACAACCTAACCCTAGGATTTGAGTTCTTAAGTGCTAAGCCAGAGAATTAATTTTAAATTTGGTTGACAATGAATAAAATATAAAAAAGGCAAAATACATTTATTTTTGCTAATTAATACAAAGCATAATTTTTAATAAGCTCTGAGATACAACAAAATAATTTTTATTAAACTAGTATTTGTTGTGATTATCTCCCATTTATTATTTTTATAATTACAAAATCTTTTCACCAATTAAAGCGTAGGGGTGTCATTACAACATGTACTTTTTCGTTATTGACAAGATGCGATCTAAGAAATTTTATTTCGAGCAATATTAAACGAAACAAATTGTTAAAATGCTAACCGTTGCTGTTCTAATTCATGGTTAACTTTGGCGTCTGATGAAATTTATACTCATCTATTTGTACCGGCAGCCTCAATCGTAATAGATATAAGGAAAATACATATAGTATGACATGACAGAAACATAAATCTTTTCAAATTAGTTTTCAAGAAGAATCTTGTCAAGTCCCGCCATTACAAAATCCTGCATGGTGGTTTCATCTTTTTTGCACTTACATAGGTTTGATTCCCTGAAAAGCCTCATTTATGTATATTTATTTTCAATCACATAATTTCAGTGTACTCATGACTTTTTGCATTTAAAATGTGTACCATCGGTTGCATAAAAAACTGGTACAGCTAGTTTTAGGTTGGTTATACAACGTATGAATAATATGTTGGTGACACTGTAAGTCTATATCAAATTCGAGGTTAGCAGATTAGGTTTTGTGTCAAAACCGACGGAAAACGTAACCTGATAACCTCGAATTTCACATCGACTTACAGTGCCACCAACATATTATTCATACATTGTATAACCAACCTAAAACTAGCTGTACCAGTTTTCCATGCAGCTGATGGTACATGCAGGATGTGGTGTATTTGTTTGTTCTAAATGATCTTTACTTACTAAATTACAGGAAAATGTGTTTGGTTTGCTAACCAGTGCATAAAAAGACTATGCCTTTGTTTGTACTTCCATTATCTAAAGTTAAAACTAAAATAGTGCAGTAAAATAAGATAGCTACGTAGGAATATAAGCACTTATTGATGATAAATGCACATGTTTAAAAGCTTTTATTTTCTACAATCTATTCTAACATTAAAGAAGTGGAAATACTAGGGACTGAATAGAATAAATATTTTCTAAAACACCCCAACTAACCTTTAAATTTAAAATTCAATTCTTTATTGGTAATTTTGAACACGTTAAAATGAGAAATTTCAAGCTAAGTCGAATAACTCTTCTTATTTCCGCTTTATTTTTTAAATACCTACCCCATTACCACATTTTAAAGAAAGGCGCATTCCTCACGTCTGATGAGACATGAATTGCAAGAAATATTCTTAAAACGTTTTAGGCACACCCCTTGGGTGATGCAACTTTTTAGATACTTTAGTTGCTTGAATGACAAAAAAATTCACTTATTTCACTAACAAGCATAACTAATCTTTACTTGTATCTTAGTTTCGGTCCGAAATAAATCTCTATTTTACTTAATTGTATTGAATAACCACAAAAAATATTGATGAAAATTTTATTATTTCACATAAACTACATAAATAGCACTTTTAAGTAACAAAGTAAATTCATTTTAAAATCAATAGCCCTTTCTTCGAATATAAACGAACAAAATCTTTAAATGTTTATACAAAAAAACAAAGAAATGTAACTTTGAAAAATAAGTATAATAAAATGTAGTTAGTTAGAAAGCTTAACGATGTAATACTTATGCCTAATCAGTATTATAGTTAAAACAGTTGGGGTGCATATCGTAGACCGCTTCTGTAACGCCTGCAATCTGAAGTTCTAAAATGCGTTTCTCTAGCTTTGCTACTTTTTCCATAAATGGAGGGAAGTGCAGATCCATAATTACTTTTATTTCGTCAATTCTATTTTTTAGGTCATCCAGTATCTTCCTGTAAAAACATTATCATTAATGCCATATAAATATTAGGTATGTGTGTGGTTTTCATAGTAATTCCAGCTTTTACTTAAATTGGGAAGAGGAGATATTTCATGCTCATTGGAAGGAGTTATTAGTACAGGTACATAAGAAAAGAGACTTGCAAAACTTTGATAACTGGAAGGGCATAAGCTACCTACTAAGTGTTGTAAATAAAATCTTCTATAGGTAAGGGTATATTACTTAGATTAATTGTTGAAATCGTACTCAAGTTATTGTTTCAGAAACAGAAAATCAACTAAAGATCATAATAGAACAGGCCATGGAATTTAAGACACCGCTTTATTTAACGTTTATAGATTATCAGAAAGCATTCGATTCCCTTGATAGGGAGTTCATATGGATATCGCTATAGAACAAAGGCCTGCCACAAAAGAATAAATCGTATTAAAGAGGGTTACAACTTTTACAATTGCAGAGTCATACACCAGGATAAATTATCACCAGCACTTGAGATGAGGATGTCACCGCTGTTATTTCTGATAGTACTAGACGAAGTCCTAACAATTTCAATGGATCGCAATAAAAGAGGAATAGCTTGGAGGATGCAAGAAACGGTCAAAGACCTCGATTTTTCGGATGATATTTGCCTTTTATCCGGTACTGGATATCAAATGCAAGAATAAGTAAATCATTTATAGAGTGAATCAGAGAAAGCAGGTCTATATATAATCGGAGAAAAACAAAGTTATTAGGTATGTGTTAATGTCAAACAACCAAGAGGAATACAGGTAGAAGATGATGTAATAGAGCAAGTAAATGAGTTTACCTATCGAGACTGTGTTGTGGCGAGAAGATGGTGTAAGGAAAGATATATGCGTAAGAATTAACAAAATGAGAGGAGCAGTCATGAGCTTAAATAGCACCTGCTGTGTAAGCAGCATTACCACTAGAACCAAAATAAATTTTTTCAATGAAATGCTAAAATCAATGTTCTTGTATGGTTCAGAAACTTGGTGCGTCACAAGTAAAATAAAGCAAAAGTTACAAGTTTTTGTTAATAGGTGTCTAAGACATATAATAGGTTTTGTTAATAGGTGTCTAAGACATATAATAGGAGTGTGGTGGCCAGAAACTATTGCAAATAAACACCTGTGGAGGAAGCAAAAGCAGTGAGCTGCTCTTCCACATAACCCTAAGTTGTAAAAAATAAAAGAATAATCAACAATACTAAAAATATAATCAGGCTTTGTTTTCACTAATGCCCGAAAACCGCTACGCTGAATGTTAAATACCAACATTTTAAATTTGTCCTAAATGGAGTGTTTTGATGAGTTGACACCTAAACGCAGATAAAGAGTGTTTGTACTTTGAGGTCCACGGGCATACCACCAAACCATTTCGCATTATGTTTAGTTTAGGCATTTAGTCATGTACAACCAATCCCATCTACAGAGGTATAATCAGCTGATAGCTGTCTGCCTTCAATGTGTAAGTAAATAAATAAATAAATAAATAATGTCGTTTTCCAAATTCACTGTAACATAATGGAACAGTGATATTACCCCTAAACCTCAAATTCAAATTATGTACGTCTGTACAAAATCAGATTTTGTTATATAAGTACGGTGAAGTTTTAAATAGCAGAATTTTATAATACAAAACCGAGCGATGAAAGAGTCGCCTATTGATCATATTTAACCACCCAGTATCTTTCAGTTTATAAATTATCCTGTCATATTTACGTATGCCAAAAATAAGTCACAAACAGGCATTCTGTAGTTTTTGAATCCTAAGTTTATCCTGATAATCAAGACATGAATTGTATACTACGTCGCAATAGTCCATCTATGATAAAACCAAACTACGGCATAATGAAGCCTTCACTCCTGTGCTCAAAACATGTCGGTTTTGGTATAGAGATTGCAGATTACAATAAGCTTTCTGCACATTTAGAAACATGTTGCTTAACACGTTGGCTGCCTATCAGATTTCACTTGCCACATGCCTATAGCCGAATAGTGTAGAACGCCGCAGATTCAAGTCCGAAGACCCAGCCTGTTCATTATCCGCCATGTCGCACAATTCTAGAACCGCGCAAAAAGACAGAAAATTTAACAACAGTAATACCTATGCCATCATGACCAATCGCGTTAGTTTTAATGGAACATATAATTTTTAGTACTTCCAATTCATTTACAGATTTAAAAACAAAATATGAATTAATAGAATTTTTAACATTAGTCGAATAAAAAGTACGAATATTATCAGAGTTTGTCGAAATTTGAGGTACAGAATCAACAAAATAATTATTTAATTTATTACTATCAGATAATTCAGGAGAAAGTGCTTGAACGGATTTTTTGAAACATTGAGTCCTTTTAAGTTTTTCCAAAACAATCGAGTGTTGCCAGTCAATAAAGAATTATAGTATGCCTTTTTTTCTCTTCTAACGGCACTTACAACTTGCTTCCGCAGTTGCTTATAAAAGTTAAAATGATTAGGATTTTTCAATTTTTTGAATTTATGTAACGCCTGATCTCTTAACAACATCATGTCTTTAAGTGTATTAGTTAGCCATGGAGCATATGCTCTAGTAATCCGAAGTGTTTTTTCTGAAACAAACAAATTTAATAGTTAAATATATTTTCGTTAAAAAAACTTGACTTTGTCATCTATATTATTTATATAATAAATATTATTCTATGGAATAGAATCCAAAGCATAATCAAATTCAATATAATTAAAACTTCTGAAACTTCTACATGTTTTAGAAATACGATTTTTGTTTTTTAAGTTTGGCAAATTGATACTACAGCATACTGAATAATGATCAAAATTACCATTTACTGGTAAGAGAGAGGGCATCTAAAGTATGGCATATAAAACAAATCTTATTACATCTAAAATATCATATATAATAAAATCAATTCAAAACTATTGTAAAATAAAACTGTTATCCTTACCCCACTTGCAAATATATACTATCCGAATGACCCTTCAGCAATACCAGGCAATTGAAACAGTACGTAAACCGAATGGAACCACTTTGTAACGATAAATTGCCACAATAATTGTCCCAGTATTCTATTACAACCTTCTGTGTCTCCACATAGCATTTTAAATTACCTATAATACATATTAGAATCGTCACAACATATCACAACTTCTGTTTCACACAAGATACCTCTTTTTAGGTGATAATGAGCCAGTTCCACGTACAATTCTCTTATGGCTGTATTATTAGGCTGGTATATGGTTTTAGCTAATTGCAAACTTCGATTTACATATTCTAGGTCATTAAACGCTTTAACTGCAATTAATAAGGCTACTGTTAAACTCAGCAATTGATCTTAAAAGTTTTTTTGCCAACTATCACTATCTTCAGCAACTACTTCGCAAATTAAACTAATAAAGGTTAATTGAAGCTACACAGTACTTACACTCGGCCAGGTTTTGCCAAACCAATCCTTCTTTGATGGCTACCTCTGGAGATATTCTGCATTCATAATTGCAATCTAAACAAGTGCCTGCAGCAAAACCATCAATATTCCGGTCAACAACTAGCGGCCCATTGCATTTTACACAAATATAAGCATCGTGTTCTCTCTGCAACAATTACCATTATAAATAGCTGCCATTTCAACTGTTTATTGTATTAAATTTCTGTTGTAAAACAAGCAAGAAGGTAAGTGAGCAAAAATTCTTACAAAAGTCATTTTTGGATTAGCGCATGCTCGGCATTTACAGTTCAAAAAGCATTCCTTCAGGAGTAACATTTGGCGTTCCTTGCGATTGGGTTGAAATTCATGGTCTACTCCTCGATATGCATGGTGAATTTCTTCATTGGGTTTTATCTTTTCTAGGGCTTTCACTACCACAGTATCACCTAAAAAACTAAGAGAAATATTTTTAAAATGTTGGAAGCTATGTGACGTATGTGAATTTAAACAATCCACTTCAGAATATATTTCCTGTAAAACAAAACAAAAACAGTTATTGGCAGCTCCACAATTATTTATGAAAACGAAAGAACAACCAACAATATTCTATACAGGGTGTTCCGTAATGGCCACTAAAGCTTCAGGTAGCGATATTCCTTATACAATTCTAAGTCAAAAATCTTAATACGAAAATGTTGGATTGATCTACATTAGCCCTCCCAAGCGATAGATAAAAACAATTGTTTTTTCAGGTAAAGTACCCTTTCTGTTTTAAATACGACAAAATGTCATCAGGAAGAGTTATTCAAAATGTAAAATTATGGTCTTATGCAAAATTTCAGAAAAATCGGCTTATTTTTATCAAACCATGTTACCACAAAAGTACTTCATTTAATGTACACGGTTTAATAAAAGTAAGAAATTTTGTAGGTATATAGACTGTGACTATACTGAGTTTATTTAATACAGTAGTGTAGTTTATGTGTTGTTTATTAATTCTGTAAATAAATAAAGGCAGCACTCCATTTGTATTACAACTTTTGGTGGTTATGTGGCCGAGCCCAGAATCATATCATTTGGCCCAGATACGTAAAGCTCTTATATTTGCTGGTGTAATATTTGGAGTTAGTCCCAAATTTGGCTTTTCTGCTGTTGATTCTGTTATTTTATAGTTTCACAATATTTCATACACTGTAATACGATAATTGCAATTGTTTGAAAAATTTTCCACAGAAATTACCAGAATTAAGCAAATTGACAATAGCTTTGCCAAGTAGGTACCATTTTTGCAAAAACAATACAGTCACCAGACTGTCAATATGTTATTAAACGACAAACTGCTTATTTCACTTCAACCAAAACATGCTACGGTGAACGAAATGATATTTTGATCACATGGGCGAAAGGAAATTAATAGATCATTTATTTTTAATTTAGCGTTTCTCGACTTTTTTTTGTAATTTGTTATTGCTAAAGCTATTTAAAATATTGCTAAAAACTCCTACAATTATGATCTAAGGATATCACCCAAAAAGATTTTTTTTTGTGGGTACAATATAAAGATACTTGAAAAATCTTAACTGGGCCAAATGATGTGATTCTGGGCTTGTATTATGTGCGTATCAATGATCACCGACAAATGCTTAATATTTTCGTATTCCGGGTTAAAATACTCTTTTCAGTTGAAAATTGAAGAAAGTTATGGACTTGTGAAATAGTTTAATGTAAGGGTCTCTAATTTAATCCAAAAGTTGGTTAAATAACATATTTGACAGTGCATAAAAAACATTTCCTTGAAGCCGACAAAAATGCCAAGATTTTGTGTTGTGTTTGGGTGTTCAAATAAAAGTAACCGAGAGACGGAAAAGAAATATTTTGGATTTCCCAAAGTGCAAGATAGAAGAGGTCGAGATATTCCTGAGGGCATAAAAAGAAGAGAGTTGCGGGTGAAGGTCCTTCAAAGAGCAGGTTTGACACCACAAAAGATTTACTTTGCTTCAGTTTGTTCAGACCACTTTTTGACAGGTAATGCATTTCTATTATCAAAACATCTCAATTTGGAATTTCCACGAAGACCGACGGCGTGCAGTGATTTAATTAATCCAGACTACGTTTTTATTTACATTGATATGATTCACAGGCACTAATCGCACGCAAGGCGGTACTCAATCGCCATGCGTGAAATTAATAGCGCACAAAGTTAAACATCAAAAAAACGTCTCGCCGAACCCTTAATTTTAAAAACAGCCAGCCAAAATTTACACAAGTGCGAGTCCCGCAATACGAAGTAAACAACATCGTAAATACGGACTGACAAGGGCACGCGCCTAATAAAAGCGAAACGCCGCTCGAGCTAGGACCAAGGATTTTTGGCTCAGTCCAGCGGGAACGCAACATTTGCAAAAATAAAAACTCTGCCGACAAAGGAAATGTGTCCCTAATTAAAACACGGCACGAGATGAGACGCCTCCCGCGAAGAAACACAAAACGGGAGCTAGTAACAAAAAAAAAACAGGCTATCTCAATACGCAAAGCACAAGGCAGAATCATAACCCGTCCAGGTAGAAAGGATTAGGCCTAACGGTAAATATCAGGCGTCGCTGTTACCGTTGTTCTGATGGTAAAAGGCGGTAAGCAAGAGCAGCCGGCTTCTCAGCCAGAGGAAGGCGTGGGTTGTATAAGAGACTCAGAGCTTCAGCTAAAATAAAAGGAAATACGGGCGCCAGGTAGCAGATAACCCAGCTCTTTGCTAATCGCACATAAAGGCATACGACAAAATGCGCTACCAACACTTCCTGAAAAGAGAGATAACGGCAAGGGACAAATAAAATTCGCTGGCCTAGGTAACGATTCAATATAATACGCAAACAGTAAAGTAAGAGGTTCCACAATTATTTTACACAACATATAATACGGATAAACCCACACAAAATCTCAATAGGGAGATCATATCACAGTTTAATAATAATTAAGCGTATGGTTAACCTCACCACAGAATTGCCATTTAAATTTATACACTCACCGGCACGAAAAACGGAGCACTTGCATTTTTTTATTAGATTTTGTATATAGAAATTGTATCCCTTTGTGATGTTTTATTATTACATTTATTATTATACATTTATTATACATGTTATAATGTTAAATGTATAATAAATGTATAATAATAAATGTAATAATAAAACATCACAAAGGGATACAATTTTAAATCTAATCAAAAAATGCAAGTGCTCCGTTTTTCGTGCCGGTGAGTGTATAAACGTAAGAGCGTAGTTGACAAGTAGATTCAAGTTAAGTAAGTAGTTAAAAACGGTAAGTGATATCTTAATTTGCGACAAAATATTAGTATTAAGAATTACAAAATTGACGCTAAAACTTGGCCAAATGCACTACTGAATAAATAGAAAGCATCGTGGCTTCGACACAACTGTTAAGATTGAAAAATTTAGAAAGGCACGTTGAATGCGACCAAGCATCCAGTATGCAAGGCGTAACTTTTAATTAAATTTTCACGTCGCTAACACGGGTTACAAGATCTTGCTTCCGTATAAGGCGCTATAAATCGCGAATTCACGATAATGCTAAACAATCCGCATTAGAGGGTCGTAAGCGAACATTACATTCAATTTTCTTGCAAAGCGGGGCGCGTATGCTAGTGGTATTCAAACGTAAATTAAGTCACCACAGCAACGTGACGATTGAAAGTGAAATGAGGCTTTTCATGCACTTGCCTTACAAAAAATATTACAGTACCGTTGAAACTAGGGCGAGGCCAGAGACACCACCGTACAGGTGAGCTAAAAAGCTGAATGTCAGTTAAAGAGAGCTACCACCAAATATTCTTTACGTTTTACGATGGCGGGTTATCAACTACATTTCAAAGTTGAGTTAACCGCTTAAAATACACATTAAAAGCATCTGAAAGTTTATTGAGCACGTCGTAGCACTTTCACAAAAGCGCCTCCCACGCAGGAACTCGGAATTCGAGGGATTGAAATGAAAATATTAATCTAACCGATCTTTGCTATGGATTTTCCCCAGCTGCAGTGAGCGTAGACAGAGGTCGAAGGGCTGCAAGGCGGTCACGAAGCGGACGACCACCAGCTGACTGTCGGAGGTTTCACAGGCGTTCACCTGCGCTAATCCCTTCGTGCGTGCCAAACTCGAGGGAGCTGCAGCCAGAGGCGTCGATTAGGCCTGGGTGCGGATGTGCTCGCAGGGGGAGCAGAACATTATTCGAATCGCCACCAGGTAGGAAATCAGGCAGGTACGTTACCAAACGGGAAAAGTGTAGGTACATCACCAAACGGAAAAACTGTAGGTACGTCACCAAACGGGAACAGCTAAAAAGGACAATAACCTTAGAACTGAGCTGAATAAATTTAAAAACACCCATACCCGTTGCAGATGTTCACGGCTGCACTACGCCAAGAAAAAGAAACATGTGCTTGCCAAAGCGAAATCCCCAAACGAGGTTTGGGCTTGGAAATTACCAAAAATACAATTCCCGGGGTCTATTCCAGAACGCCCGTGGAACTCACAACACACCAAAAGTAACTTCCTACGTAAGAAGTCATCGAATAAATCCAATTATGGTAAGTCTCCAAGAAGTTAATTTTTGAGGCACCTGTCTTTAGCAGCACAAAAATGGCGAATGGAAAGATGGTTTCCAAAAATTCTGATAACAAAAATCAAATTTTGGGGAAGGGGTCAGATAAAAGCAACCCAATATGCATAAAGTGAAGCCTACACACCAGGGGCTCTCAAGCCTGTAATTCTGATCAAATGGCTTACTTAGATTGAAATATAGTTCAGAAGATCTGAGCGCTCAGCATTGTTGTAGGAAAAACTAAACTTGAAGAAAGATATGGCAAAAGTTAATTTTAACCAAGATTAGGGCAAATAATTAGATGAATAGCAATAGCAATGTCGGGAACAATGCACCGCCCGCAAAAGCTTACAAGAAAGGGCATTATCAATAGATTAGTAATGCGGCAGCCGCTCACACTGCTTATAGGGAATACATTACGGATAATTGTCGAATGCCGCGGCGGCTCGCATTTCTTATAAGGGAAAATACTTAATTAATTAGAGCACAGTGAAAATTAATAGCAAGGTAGTCGAGGGTGCTATCATTAGACGCGCATTCACGTCAGGAGTGCAATGGACGACATAAGAAATTTCATCACCCTCAATTAAGAACGCTAAACCTAAAATTAATTAAAATTCATCAAATCGCCACCAGAATAGAATTGACACGTTACAACCCCCAGAAACCTACCGTCCGGGAGAAAACGGTGGAGGTGGAATGCCTTTAAAAGAAGACAACGCCGCAGAAAACGGTATTCGATCGATTTTAATCTCGAGTCAAACAACTCTCTTCTGCTTGGCCCCTGGTCGCAGAAGCAACACTCCTCCGCCAGGAACGCCGCTCCTCGCGGCCTATGCCACAGCCGTCGTGCCCCAGGCCCCTGCCAACGTCGCCGCCTTCCACAAAGCTCATCCATAAGCGCCGTTATGCCCCAGGTCCCTGCCACCGCGTCGCCTTCCACGAAGCTCATCCGTAAGCGCCGTCGTGCCCCAGGCCCCTGCCAACGTCGCCGCCTTCCACGAAGCTCATCCGTAAGGGCCGTCGTGCTCCAGGCCCCTGCCAACGTCGCCGCCTTCCATGAAGCTCATCCGTATGCGCCGTCGTGCCCCAGGCCCCTGCCAACGTCGCCGCCTTCCACGAAGCTCATCCGTAAGCGCCGTCGTGCCCCAGGCCCCTGCCAACGTCGCCGCCTTCCACGAAGCTCATCCGTAAGCGCCGTCGTGCCCCAGGCCCCTACCAACGTCGCCGCCTTCCACGAAGCTCATCCGTATGCGCCGTCGTGCCCCAGGCCCCTGCGAACGCCTCCGCCTGCCACGCCGCTCATCCAGAAGTGCCGCTGTACTCAAGAGTACGGCAGACGAGACGCTGCCCACTCGAGAACCACGCCGTCGCCGAAAGAACGCCCCCGCAACACCGTGATCCTGGGCGATACAGAATGCCACAAAAGTAAGCCCCGCGAGAATACTTAATGAAGCCCCACCTAGAAGAACCGCTGCCTACCGTCCAACCACCCCCAAAGGGACGACGGATCCTGATCACAGGTTTGTTTTTTTTAGCACACGAGAGCTACTTGAACGGTTGTTCGGGCCATCCCCGCCTTGCTCACCCGAGTTACCACTAACTCAGGAGGCTCGTCGGTGTTGACGTTCCCAAGTCGTCCAGGTAGCAGAACCACTCCAAGCTGCCGCCCCGCTGATACGCCGCCCCCCAGCTGCTCCCGCACGCCGGACCTCGAGAAACTCCCACGGGGTCCGAGGTCAACGAAGTCGATTCCCAGGAAGGCCGGCCGTGGCTCCGCCCCAGCAGGTCCGCCTCACGTGCCGCTCCCGCCGACTCGACGTGGAGTTTTTCCTCCGTCCCGAGGAAACAGCGGAGTCTGAGTAGTTGTGGGAAGAAGTCCGCCAGGAGGCCTCATCTCGCCACCCGTTGCGCGAGGTGCTGCTGCCCCCACGCCGCACCACCGCCGCCGCCGCCCGTACCACCGAGGGAAGAACCCCCGGAGGAACGCGCGCTTGCGTCTTCGCTCGCCCCTGCCGCTCGGACCAGCGCCCCGCCGCATTCCGGGAGCCCAACTCTTTCCTCGCCGACGCCGCCCCCAGCCCAACGATAGCGTGCGTCCTCGGTAGTGTGAAGTGCGTAGTGGCGATATTGTGTCTTTCCCCCTCTCAAAAACCATAGGCAACAGCCGTTAGACAGTGAAACGAGTATGCCGGAACTATAGCCGCAAAAACTATTTTGCTCATAACTTACTAATTAAGTTAGATAATAGTTGTTCTATATGTATTTGTTTGTTTGTTTTATCTTTCATTATTAAAGCATAATCATTGTGTAAATCTTCCTAGTGTATTTGTTCCTCAGTTCTCTACCTTTGGTGGCCACGCCCAAATCTGCTGAGCTAGGTGGGAAAAAGGGACTCGAGCCGCCATAGCTTAACCGTCGCCACACCCTCAAATGCGAAACGTGTAGCGAGTTGTGTTGACATTTATTTAAAAATTAAATCAAAAATACTTCTATCTTCCAGATGTTTACTCACAGAGGGTAGTTACTGCTCACCCACGAATCACAATAGTCTTAAGTAACACAATTCCATAAAATCACTAACTTAATTACTTATAAACTAAACTACACTTATAACCTCTAAAAAGTTATTGATTATTGCCTAAAAAATCGAAAAATCGCCACAAGCCCCATAAAAAACCATACAAACGTTGTCTTCGATCAGCTGTTGTTGAGCGGAGCTATGACGTCACTGTGACATACTTGTAAAAGGCTAATATATATATATATATATACATCAAAAACTCCCATCTACCCTCATAGGGTGTAAAAGGCTAATCTCACAGAATAAACACCTAATGGACTCAGAAGCGACACCGTTTGGCAGGTGTCTAAAAATCAGTGCGTAGCCATGTTGCCAGCGAGTAGATTTGTGTTTACATGCATTGATTTTGACACAATTTGAGCGAATTACGACCCGTGTTTTATTACAAATTAGTAGAAAAATGAGACTTATTTGAACGAGTGCATTAAAAGGTGGTCGGTGGTGTGCAATCATATGTAATTTTTTGAATCTACTCTCTTTCTATATACTACCGTAACTGGAATTGGCTACTCGGAACATCAAAGGTGCCACCGTGAGTGTCGCTTCTGAGTCCGTTAGGTGTTTATTCTGTGCTATTACACTTCAGTACTACCATCCGTGCCCTTTGCGGGTGCATTTATTATTGGTTGAATTTGAGGCTCCGCCCACAATGCATCCATTCTGCGGAACGTTATACCTTGTATTCTATGCACCATGCCTATAGGTATATACCATTTTTTTATCTTAAATGTTGCATATTCAATATCAGTTAACTCTGCAGCAGTCGCGCCAAGTCTCACAAACCCGATGAATACGTTATTGAATGGGAATTTGTTAAAGGATGTATAAGACGGTTGGGCGTCTTGGTACCTTTCAATTTTTAGACTTAGTTGCCTCCCGATAATCGGCATAAGCACAGTTGTTAGTGTTCGTGAGTTATTTGGAAAAAAGTCTGTGAGACTTGACGCGACCATTTACGTTTGTGAAATTGTTTTGCCTTCTTGATTTTTTTTACATTGAATGTAGCTGCAATGAAGTCACAAATAATTTATGTTGCAAACAACATCGACGTTAGTATACCAAGACGTCAATATATACAAAAATTAGCTTTGATTCTAACAAATGACCAATTACATTGGTGATCACTACTCAAAAGTTTTCCACCAGAAATCCGTCTAAGAAGCCAAGAAGTAGGTGGAACTTCTTCAGACCATCCAGTAGATGACCCTAATAACCCCGCAATTAAAAAACGGTGCTTTTTTTGCAAAACAGAATATTTTTGTAAAAAAAAGTTGTGTTTTTCACATGCAGGGTTTTTGTGGACTAGTTGTGCATCCTTGAATCAAAATGACGAAAATTAATTGCTTTGTGCTACCTCTTAGTATTACAAGAATTGTTCTGTTCATAAATGTATACAGAAAAATAAAAACCTTTAAAAAATAGAAAACAATAAATAGAATACTATTTTTTTTAATGTTAGCAACAACTTAAATGTAAGAAAAAATCTTGGTAAGTAATAGTAAATAAACATCTCTCGCGACCACTGCAGGGTTAAGTGTAGGGCCACACATAGCGTTTTAGCGGGACCCGCAAAAACGCATGCCGTTTCACCGCACAGTTTCTATCAAGCCACACAATTGCCGCCAAAACGCATATTAGTCATGATCAGTTGACAACTTTACGTCGTAGCGTTCATGTCAAGAGCTGAAGCTCGAACTATTGATATGGATAAAGCAATTCTGGATGTAGTCTGTGTATCAGAAGCAGTTGGATTTTTAAGTGAGTCCGTACAGAGAAGATACTGGGTTCATCCTCTTAACCGTTATCGTGAAACATCAAACCGCTTTACTAATTTTTATGAGAAACTCAGAAAATATCCAGAAAAGTTTTTTAAATACTTTCGCATGAGTGTATCATCATTTGATGAGCTTTTGGAAAACGTACGAGGTCCTTTAACTAAACAATATACTCGATGGCGTAATCCAATTACTCCTGAGGAGAGACTAACCGTGACAATAAGGTAAATATATTTTTTGCATAGTTATCACGAAAGTCGCCGTTTTTAAACAAAAAATCTTGAAGAACGTATCACTTATCTTAACGCAAAATCGTTAAAAAAAGTAATTTTTTCTACGATCGTGTCAAAATGACAACTTTTTGAATTGTTTTTAGTGTCAAAAGCGACGTTTGTAGCACTCTTAATATTAGCGCCAGAAATACGTCTTATTGCCATTGGAGGCGTGTTTTAATACTAAATTAAAACACACTTGCCGTAAGTTTGAATGTCAACATAACCTAGAATATATAACACAATGTGACGCAAAAAGTGTCACCGAACGAAGTTTTTATATTTCTGATACGATCGTAGAAAACATAGCGTATGATACATGTGTATAAGAGCCATTAAAGCACTAACGACGTTAAAAGCACTCCGCTAGTGCGTCGTGATTTTAAACTCGTCGCACATGCTTTAAAGGAGTACATAAAATAACAGTAAATAAGTAAATACAATGCAAAGGATATTAAAGTAAGACTAATTCTAACATGATATTTATTTATGAAACATAAAAATAACTCAAACACAACAAGCATTTTTAACAAATATGTACAAAACATATGTATAAAGATAACACTATTTGAGCTGATGTATTTACACATATTTTTAATTATTGGATTCTGATTGATAGGAATGTTCCGATGATACTGATGGTGAAGGTGAACAGCCAGAAATCATGTCTAAAGACGAATGCGCTTCAAATGATTGTGTGTATGGGGCGTTTCAGGGAAATGTCATGTAATTATATGGTCGTGTTATATGATTGGGTTGTGGTGTATGTGGTTGCACAAAATCATTTCTATATGCAGGATAGGACAATGTTCGTTGTTGCATTAAATTCTTAGATTGAGAAATATTTTTAAAAAATTGCAGTGTATGAAGCCGAAAATCAGTTTTTTGATCATATGTCAATTTTTTGTAATCCGGTAGTAATGATAATAAAAATGCCTTATCGGCATCTTCAGTATCATTACGAGATGCCTGAACTTCCAGATAAGTTAATAATCTATTTTGAAACGGAGTTACACCCTTTTTACCGCTTCCTGTTTTGCGACGAACAGAGGGCAATAAATTGTTATTAGGAGTGGTTGACTGCCCAGCAGTGTCTTCTTCCTCCTCAATATCACCTTCAATCGTTTCACTTTTATTATCGTCTTGCACTGGATTGTCTACCGCATCGTTATCATCAAAATTGCTTGTTGTTCTAGAACAACGCATTTTAACAATATTATATAAAGCTAAATATTAAAATAAGGCATTTAAATTAAAATATAGTCACACACTTAACTCACTTTCGTTTTTTAATTGTGTGTTGCAAAAATGTTAGGGAATCTGAATAAACGTATTTCTTCTTCTTTGCAGCATCACCACTTTTGCCGTGAGTTAGGAATTTTGCATAACTGTCTCTTATATGCCTCCACTTTTTCTTCATATCTTTCACTAAAACGAGATAAAAATTAATAACATATTGGAGAAAAATATATAGTAGTACCAAAGAGCATATAGGTTTGCTTTTTAATTAGGGACTTATATTTTTTCACTTTCATTTTAAAGGTACTTGTCAACTGGAACATGCTTTACGGCACTGGAGTTTGATTTTCGAATTGGTAAAAGTACAATAGCTGAAATAGTAAAAGAGACGTGCCAAGTTTTGTGGGCAGTTCTTCAACCAATTCAGATGCCTGAGCCCAAAACGGAGCAATGGAAGGAAATAGCTGATCTATTTTATTTGAAAACCAACTTTCCTAATTGTATTGGAGCTGTAGACGGCAAACACATTAGATGCAAAAACCCAAAGAATTCTGGTTCACTATATTTTAATTACAAGAAATTTTTCTCTGTTGTATTACTAGCAATAGCAGATGCAAATCTTCGCTTTATTGCAATTGATGTAGGAGCTTACGGTAAGGAAGGAGATTCAAATGTGTTTAAAGAGTCTGCTTTTGGGAAAAAATTGTATTTGACACAACTGAATTTACCAGAGCCAGCTTGTTTGCCAAATATGAATTGTTCTCCTCAGCCATACGTTCTGGTCGGTGATGAAGCATTTGCACTTCACACCAATTTATTACGCCCATACCCAGGGCGAAATTTGACTGAAGCTCGTAGAATTTTTAATTATAGATTATCGAGAGCCAGACGAACCGTTGAATGTGCGTTTGGGTTGTTAGTAAATAAATGGCGGGTATTACACACATCTATTCAAGTAGAACCAGAATTTACAGATGACATTGTAAAAGCATGTTGCGTATTGCATAATTATGTACGACAGAGAGATGGAATTAATTTTGAAGATTCAGAAACCTATTCGTTAGATGACATAGAAGCACGCGGTACAGGAACGCGATCCGAAGGAGTACAAGTGAGGGACCATTTTGCCAATTATTTTATGGGGCCTGGATCTGTACCTTTTCAGTACCAAGCAGTATAAATGTCAAAATATTATAATTTAAAATTTGTATTTTGCAAGTAATTCATATAAACAGTTAATACCATGTAATATATATAGTAAATGTTTAATAAAAATATGTACCTTACCTTTTTCTTCTTTTTCATTATCTCTTAGCGCATCCCAGTCTTCATACATGCCCTCACCAACACTATTCCAGCTTTGTATTTTCACATTTCTGTCCATATAATCTTTAGATCCCATTTCCCAAATGGAAGGGTTATTTTGAACATATTGAATAAATTTGTCAGTATCAAACATAACTACTCTGTAATAGATATTTGTAGTACTTTTGAAGGTCACACTTTTTTTCATGAATTTGCAGTTTGATAACGAGGGCAAAGCCCGAGTTAATCAAGCACATAAGCGAAAAAAAGGACTTTCAAAACGTGTTATACACGAAGATTTTTGCATAGTGATCTCTTGTAAACTCCAAATTTAGTCGAAAAGGACTTCGGAATTTACAACCGTCAAATTGACAATTCAAAATTTCAATAAACTAGTTAAAAAAGTGATACTTTCTTTACGATTTTTCGTTTAAAAAGACGACTTTCGTGAGCACTATGCAAAAAAAACAAATTTACTATGGAAAATGAACTTATGAACCTGTCGAACGCTGCCGCAAAACTGCAAGGTGTGGACGTCTCAATATAATTCAATGTGTTTTGATAACATTTGCCGGCTACGTTTTTCCCGCTCAACCGCAGCATGCTGCGGTCAGTTCCGGTCGAAAATTGGCGGGACCTGATAAAACGTACTTGTGTGGACGCACGCATTAAAAATACTGTAATCTGTTGTTGCCGTCGCCGGGATGCGTTTTTGCGGGTCCCGCTAAAACGCTATGTGTGGCCCGACACTAAGTGTATTGCTTATTTATAATCTGCAAAGAGTGTATTAATATCAATCAAATACTACTTACTAGTGTGTGGTATTGGGTTTGCAAGAATGGGCTGTCATAGCCAGCGATGGACAAACTGCAGCACCTACAGTTACACTTTCTAAAGGCAATCCATCACCAATATTTTGTATTTTTATTTGACTGCAGTGCAATTGAGCCTTGTGTCTAATTAATAAACCTCCTATTGTGTTTGTCAGCTCTTTGTCACTTTTATTTGCATATGCCGGCCACTTCTTCAAGTGGTCGAAAAAATTCGTCTTCAATTTTAAGTAAGTTACGTAGATCTCCGCTGACTATATAACAAATAAAATTATGAACAATTTTTTCATAGAAAAAACTAAAGACACTCACCATTACAAACATCTGCAAGATCTCCTCGTCAATTTTATTAATGTTTGTAGGCAAGCTGTACATGTACGGATAATTGTCATCAATGTTTCCATAATTGTTGATTCCTCCATTTTCAAAATGTACACTATTCATAGGCAGCCCCGTTTGGAGCCCTTTAAATAAAATGCGCAGAGGCATGGTAGCAAATGATTTTAAATCGGAACACTTTTCTTGGATGGCAGTGCATTCCCACTGATGAAAATCGTTCCAGGCTATATCACGACACTCCTCCGAACAGTATAGATGTTCTACACAGCCCTTATTGCACCTTCAAAAAGGTTATGGTTATCCATAACTGAATTTAAGAATTTATCGTACACATATTGAAATAAGTAACTTACGGAACACAACTAGATGCTTTCTTGAGACAATTCTGACAATGAATCGGAAATCTTTCGTTATCATAGTAATATACAAAAGCATATGCTTTTTCGACAAACAGAATGTCACCTGGTGCAATCTCCTTTTTGGCTACTACACGGGCACCTGTGCGTCTGGTGGGCCTGTAATGAGTTTTTAGAATCTACAGCAACTTCTATCAACAGAAGATAATGGCAAAGATATAAAGCTATAGAAGTTTCTACATTTGGGGGTAGCTAATAGGTTCAACTCCAAATGGCTCTTTTTGAATAATAATTAGAACTCCAGATATCAACGCTTGACCGGTGAGAAAGGGGTTTTATGGGGATGGAGATAAGTGATAAATGAGAAACAAGGAGCTACTCTAAAAGCTGAGATAATAAGAAGTGTCGGTCTTACAAGGCTCAGTTACACACTTTGGCAAATATTGGAGGCTTTGACTTTTTTCCCAGCCAAGCACGAATTCCAGGTTTTGCCCAATTTTAGGCAGGATTTTAACGTACAAAGAAATGATTACAGAATGTTGCGGTTATATCGGGTGATCTCCAGAATACTTAGAAAAATTATCTCAACATTTTGTTTCAGACAAGACGTACCCCTACGTGATCCTGGGAAAATACAAAAGTTGTTCCAAGTTGACTATCTCATTGGGTGTCATCTATCAACGAGTCCACTTTTTTGCAGATGTTGTGAGGAAGGATAAATGTTTTGACCTTACCTGGTGGCGAAAGTTGTAGTAGGTATTTTGACGGCTGGTAACTATCGGCCTAATTGGACTAACTGGCCGAGAAGGGTCGGGGTTCCAGCTACGCTGAAAGAGAATAAAAAGGAGAGGGCGCCAGGTCCTCAACGCCGCTTAATCCTTGCGTCGGATCATCACAAGGTAGAAATAATTCCAGCAAATCGACCAGATAAAAATAACGACCAATAATATATCACAGCTTTATTTAAATTGGTGGGTATTCTAGTGCAATTCACAAGCATGCAGGTATAAATATAGATACAAATATAAATATATATACGAATAAATTTAGGCAAATATACGATCGACAAAACAAACACTTTAAAAATTATGATCGGGCGCCGGCGCCGCAGAGGCAATAATTAAGAAAAAAAGTACAATATTTACATATATAGGTCCCAGAGCGGGCAAACAAGTAATACGCCGGTACAGAGAAATGCAAGTTCATTCTGGCTAACGTTTAGCCCCAAAGGTTAGCTCTAATTGACGTTAAAACGTTACTCAAAAATTTCTAGCTGTCGGAGCAACGTACGTTTAGCATGGCCACACAATAACGTCGAAGTCCCTAGCAATAGAAAGACATCAGGGTATCCATGAATATTTTAGCAAACGCTTGAATCTGCTCTTTAACAGTTTGATACAGGCGTAAGATAATTAGCCGGTTCGCGGAGACTTGAATTTGAACAAACGGCTCCCGTGAAGAGTTTACGCGCCACGGCCGTAAGCCTAATTAACTTTATTCAGTAAATTGCAAAAAGGGCCGCACGAAATTTTGCGGCAGCCCTAACATATATCATAAACGAAAACACTTACAAAAGGACGAGGCACATAACCTACCCTCGTACAATCTGTGCTAATGATTCGCATAGCCTACGCAAAGTACACGAGAGGTTACGATTGTAAAGCATGCCCTAGTTTCTAACTGTACGAAGCACGCAACTATTCTAATATAAAATACACCAGGCGCGACAGGCGATAACTATACTAGCGTCTTGCCTGTAGGAAATTAAATCCAAATCTAATCTTTCAGTTTGCTTCCATGCAGTGTGGCGCACCAGGAGACGGCAGAGAGGTGTAGCCCACGGCAACAGCTGCTAGAGGCGGTGCAAGCTATGAAGGCTGCGGGTGGCCTGCAGGTGGGTGTAATGCAGACGCTTATTCCCTAGCGTAGCCCACTGGGGTTGCGAAATTCACAAGCAATTCGACAATTTCAGGAGCCCAGATCGACAGCTTCGATTCCAGCAAAGTACATCTCAACGGGAGATGTTTAATCCCAGCAGGAAATGGCTAAAAACGTACAATAATTCCCAAGTGAGCCCTCGAACAAGAAGATAGGGCTTTAGCTTACCTTAAAGGTGAAGAGAAGCCAGGGGGACGCGCCAGCGTTGGCCCCAGAAATCCGCAATAGCGATAGGACGTAAGTAAACAACTATATAACAATTACAAACGTCCGAAACAAAGCATAAGTACTTCTAGATCCTCCATGAAAACTATTCGGAGAGGTGAGCCCAGCCAAAGGGCTTTTTGAAGCACTAAGCTGAAGGGGATAACCAACTAGCACGGCAATTTTTCTTGGAAAGAAAGCAGAATTCGACACAGCTTCACAGGTTACAAGATAAGAAAATTTTTGGGCAAGTGGAACCACAGAAAAACTTCCTGAAAAATTTGACTGCAACAGGAGATAACAAAGTTGTTCTAGCAATAAATCAGGCCAGAGAATAGTTTATAATAAATGCTTGTAAAGTTGCCTAACCACCAGTCTTGGAGCCAAAAATAAATCTAATTAATGGAATCTGGCTAATTACTAGGGGGATTGCATGCGAAACTACTTATTAATTATAATTAAATGTTTAAAAAACTAAAACACAGCTAACTAAGCTTATTCTAATGCATGCAATATTACCGAAAAGCCACCTATTAATACTTAGGGATAAAAATTTGACTAGTAAATCTTTGCTAATACAGGGGAAGCTACAAAAGTACCGTAACGTCACAAATTGCACCTTTTGACAAACCGCGATAAAAAAGCAAATGCTGTCGATCTCGACACAGGCCTCTAATAAATTTAAATTTCGGAAATATTACATATTGGTGCCATCAACTCAGTGATGCACGTCTATGACCCATCGTGCGATAGCCCTTGTGGCCCTTTATCTATTAGAACAAACCGAAATGTAATATCTTTTGTTGTTCTGCAGATTTAGCGGCAAAATATCAGTTTACCGTAGCAAAATCCATGGACAATTGTTTCCGCCAAGGCAAATTTTATATTCACCATTAGCTCATCTGATCACCCCCCATAATTATGAAATGTTCAATTTCGGGGGTATGCTTTAAAAAGGGGTAATTTTATTGCACTCTAAAACTGCCAAGACCAGAACTAATAATACGAAATTGGGGAAGGGGCGACCTTGACACCTGAAGACTGAAAAAAATTACTAAAAACCCTGAACCTTCTCGAACTCCGTTTATAAACGAGCTACGGCAAGTTTTCCTTTTATGAAAAACTTCCAATTCTTCCCTTCAACAGAGCAGAGCGCTGCTGTCTAACGTGGCTGACATAGATGAACAGGATACAAAAAATCAGGTAGCTCTGCGTATGGGTCTACTATTAATACAATATTTTTTAAACAGGTTAAAAGTGCAAAAATATCAAGTTCCAGGAGAGATTCCCCTTTTATTATTGTTTGAGAGATTTGTATGCTGCAAATCGTGGACGCAGTGTTCGAACAGCGGGGCAAAATAATCTAGTTATAGTACAGGTTGTAAAATGAAGGAAAAACTACACGTGGTAATATTCTTCGTAAAATTCTGAGTCGAAAATATTAATACGAAAACGTTGGATTGGTCTTCATGCGCCCTCACGAACGGTAGATGAGAATCATTTTTTATTCAGGTAAAGTACCCTTTCTCTTTAGAATAAGGCGAAATATAATCGAGGAAAGTTGTTCAAAATATAAAATTATTATCCCATGCAAAATTTATGAAATATTGGCTTACATTTAAGAAACCGTGTGCATTTGATGAAGTACTTTTGGGGTAACACGATTTCAAAAAGGCCGATATTTCTAAAATTTTGCATGGGACCATAGTTTTACATTTTGAACAAATTTCCTTGATGATACTTTAACGTATTCAACAGAAAAAGTGCTCTACCTAAATTAAAAATGGCTCATTTAAAAAGTTAAAACTCGAGACTACTAACGCCACCTTTGTCAGTTCTTTGGCAATTGTTATGCACATTTCTGGACTCTTCGCATTTCTTAACTTAAAGACATCTTTACCATGCCGCGTCATTTCGCAGGCAGGCCGTTTCCTGTCTGATTTTGGACAAAAGACTTGGTGCCTAGAGCTTGAACAATTAAGATGTGTTTTGTGAGTGTCACCCAACCCGAACGCCTCGAATTTTAGGCCACGCCGTTAATTGCTAACGCTTCTTGGAGAAATTACCAATTATCGCGTCGTTTGTTTAAAGTTTTGTGGCTGTAGGCCGGATTTTCAATCTCGTCAAGCAGAGCATCTTTAATGCTTTAGTGCGTGATTCGTGTGTACGTTTTTGGCTGCGGCAGCTTTTTGTAGGCGCCCGAGGTAGGCCAAGTTTGAGTGATCCCACGGCTGATTTGTGCAAGCTTCTACCTTCCGTTAACCGTAGTTCATCTTCGATTCCAAGGCAGGGGCCGCGATGGTAGTTTCCTAAGTAACGTATTTGATCGCATTGACTGGATAGTTGTTAGGAAAGTGAACAAAAGCAATTAGGTCTTTAGTTGAAAAGAAATTAAGTTTCTCGTAAGTATCCTTTGTACCAGAGCCAGCTGCTTCAACCGTTGATGGAGCAGATTCATACAGCTTGGGGTTGAATTTTTATGGTGGCACCCTGGCTATAATCGAAATTTTCACTGTCCTAAGACAGGACCCGATTTCATGACTAACATGAACATCACCCTGCCGGTGAACTAGCTGCGGATAATCGGGGGCTTAATACCGCTACCTCGCAACTCAAAAAAACCTGTGGTAACTGTGGTCTGGTGTTGTCAAGTCCCGATTATACTGTAACAAGCTCATGAAGACCAATCCAACATTTTAGTATTAAGATTTAACACAAAATTTTACAAAGGATATCGCCACATGTAGTTTTTCTCCCATTTTAGAAACACACTCTACAAAGTAATTTGAGTTAAAACATTGTATCACCAATACTATACAACATAAAAATGTCTTGACAAAGAGGTAGGTACTGAATGAAAAAATATAAAAAACCTTAAAACAAGACGTTCAAGTTTAATATGCAAAGTTAGGATTGGGCTGAAATTCTAAATTCAGTACTTACTGAAGTTCAATAGCCGTAGATGCACCAAGGAACGATGGATTTGCGTCCAAGGTTGGTAATTTATCAAAACAATTTGCTTCATCTTTCTTTGTATCTGCCTCTTCTGTTATCAGTTCTTTAACAGCTTTCCTATAATTTTCTGTAAAATACACAAATAAAATCACATAGCAAGGAGTTTAATCTTAAATGTTACCAGCGATGGGTTTTAAGGAAGGTTCCATGGAGTCAATAATATTTAAAACGTCAAGAAGGATGGTTCTCATTTTCAAGGAGTCTCCCAGCTTTTGGTAACACTCCGCTTTACGTATGTACACTTTTGGTCTCAAAGTCTCGGGGTAGTTACCTTTCAAACACAAGTCTATGTCCTTGATACAGCTCTGCGATACAAATGGAATGAGTACACAGCAACGTTTGAAAAAAAAATTAGTACCTGGTAATTTTTAACTTTGAAGAAAACGGCAGACCGATTGGCAAGAGTCATTGCATAGGTTTCGCTGTTGTAGGTCGCATAGCACAAGCTTTTGGTGTATGTAACTGCGCTCTCTTTATAATTACCATTCTTGTATTCCTCGTTTCCTTCTTTTCTGAACTGCTGCGATTTTAAATCATCCTTGCACTCCAAGTATTGACTTTCAAAGCAATGGCCTACAATAATCGATGTCAAGGGAAAGCTAGAAATATAAAGAATATTACAATACAGGCAGGTTCTACCAAGCAATAGAGGGAATGTCAAAACCTTATTTGATGTCATAAATTAGTGCCGGTAAATAAGTAGGCACAAAGGCGAATTATATTTATTAACAATTACAAAAATGTACTGCATTATCGGCATGTTAACATTGCAGTATTTTCATCTTCAAAACTATGAATTTAACAATTGAGAAAATGAGACAACGCTCAAGCATTGCGATATGATATTTGATGAAATGTCTCTTCAGCCTCATCCTCACTACTCGTAACAGTTTAGATCTTGTAGAGAGATTTTTAGATGATCGTTATCATCAGTCTCCTGAAATTACTGTTCACTTATTTTATGTTGAAAGCAATGTATACATTATGGATGCAACCTGTTGCATATGCTTTTTATAAACCCTTAGCTTCTACACTTGATATTGTTTAAACTTTCAAGGTAGTTATACCTACGACAGCTGCAAGTGTAAAAATAATTGCTTCAGTTTGTGATCAATGTGCTACTACATAAGAGCTAACAATCAGCTTAGAACACTAATTCTCTAGAAAGAGACAAAACATGAGTGGCGATCGAATGATACCAAAATATATAGGGTATCTTGGTTCTTTATGGACTTACACTTCTTTCCCATAATATAAATATGTTTTGTTTTTCATGATTTGTCAGAAATCAGAACAGCAATTAAATTGAACTTTGGTACACTCGAATGTCGAATCAAATACAATTAATCACGCGAGTTTGAATTGATTGGTGCAATCCAGTGCCGTAGATTTATAAACAAAAAGTCGGCATAATATGGGAATTTTTTTTATTTTGGATGTATCAAAAAAAAACTTCAAACGTCAATAATTTGTGCTTGTGTAAAAATCTATTTAACCCCTTATCGCTTATCATATATATGGAGTGATTTTTAATTATGTATTTAGAAAATGGAGTTTTTCGAAATTGTCAAAACCTAAAAAGTGTTATTTTTCGGAAATTAAGTAAGATTTCAATGAGATTTGTTTTAGTGTGTTATTTTTAGCTAACTACACAATCTCAAGGCCAGAAAACACCTATTTTTTTAAACTTTAGCTAAAAATTAATTTTTAAATTTTTAAAAATTTTTCACAATTTCACATACCTACCAAGACTTAATATTAAAATTAAATTTTTTTATGTGAAGCCTTTAAAGATTCATAATTGAAAAACAAATAATATAAAATGTTAATTACTTAGTAGATTTTTTATTATTTACCGAAAAGTAGTATGTTTGCATAATTTTTACGTTATTTATAAAAGGCGATTTTTTGGAGAAATATTTTTTAATTTTAATTAATATCTATTTAAATGGCTTTTAGAAACTCTAATCTAGCCCTGTCAATAAATTACTGTTACAAAAATCCTGTAAATGTTCTTTTACAGTTGTATAAATGAGATTTTTTGAAACATGTAAATTGGATAAAGAAAAATCTCCTCATTTAGACAACTGTAAAAGAACATATACAGCAGTAATTCATTGACAGGGCTAAATTAGAGTTTCTGAAAGCCATTTAAATAGACAATAATTAAATCTGAAAAATATTTCTCCTAAAAAGCGCCACGCATAAAAAACGTAAAAATTATGCAAACATACTACTTTTCGATAAATAATATAAAATTTAAAGAAGTAATTATCATTTTATATTATTTTTTCCAATTATGAATCTTTCAAGTCTTTATATAAAAAAGTGAATTTTAATATTAAGTCGTGGTATGTGAAATCGTGAAAAATATTTAAAAAACTGAAAAATCAATTTTTAGCTAAAATTAAAAAAAAAATAGGCGTTTTCTGGCCTTGAGATTGTCAAGTTAGCTAAACATAACACACTCTAAAAAAATCTCATTGAAATCTTACTTAATTTCCGAAAAATAGCACTTTTTGGATTTTGACAACTTCAAAAAACTCCATTTTCTAAATAAGTAAAAATCACTCGGTATATATGATAGCGGCTAAATAGATTTTTAGGCAAGCACAAATTACTGACGAAAAGTTTTTTTGAAAAATCAAAAATAAAAATATTTCCCATATTATGCCGACTTTTTGGCGGTCACTGTATATCAGAATTGGGATACTATTTATTTTTCATTTATTTTTACAAAAAGACAACAAGTTGATGCGAGGCAACTATGTAGTATTTTAGCTTTTGAAAAATATAACACACGTACATGTTAAAAACATAGAAGTTTAAAAAAGTTTTTAGCATCCTTTCTATCGGTCTATTAATATCAACGAAGAAAATTCGTCCACCTCTGCTTGAATATTACCAGGTGAACTGTTGCAGTCCTGGCTGAAGTATTATTATTGCACAATTATATCTCCAAAATGCCGAAAATTAAACGTACGGTGTGGGTAAAATTTTACTATGTGGTTAAATCCTATAATACTGGGTACTGGGTTAGATGCAGGGTGCAAATGTTTTAATCTTGATTTAAATCGTGATTTCAATTTTGATTTAAATCATCCGATTTTTTTATTTTAATCATGTGATTTAAATAACAAATTGCAGCTTGTTTAAATATTTTGTATTAATGGAAAATTTATTAAAACAAATAACTAGTTATTAATAACAACTGATTACATAATACAAAATGTATTCATCAAAGAATAGTTATTTATGGTATAAGGATACATATAATCCACGAGTGAAAAGTTTCTCAAATTAAAGGTACAGTGTGGGTAAAATTTGACTATGTGATTAAATCCAATAATACTGGGAACTGGGTTAGATGCAGAGTGCAAGGATTTAAATCAACTTAATTTAAATCATCCAATTCTTTTAATTTTAATGGTATGATTTTAAAAAATTTGAGCTTGTTTAAATATTTTGTATTAATGGAAAATAACTAGTTATTAATAACAAGTAATTACCGGTAATTACATAATACAAAATTTATTCATTAAACAATAGTCACTTATGGTATAAGGGTACAAATAATCCACGAGAGAAAAGTTGAGCCCTCGAGGCCGAGGATCATTTCTCAAGTACTCGTATAATATGTATTAGGTATTTGTAATAACTAGAGAGCGAAATTATAAGCACAAAAAATTTAAAAAAAAAAACGTTTAAAAAAGCCTAAAAAATGTTTAAAAACGCGTTAATTTAAGCAATAAAAGCATTAACTCTTACAAAAAAGCTTTATCATAAAAAATTTGATAAATGAAAAAAAAACTATTTTATTCATTGTACCTACTTAACTAATAATAATTCTGAGAAAAAGTATGTAATGTGACTAATGTGACACTAAAAAATAAAGATACAAACACAATTCACAGAAAAACTTTAAATGTAACACAAAAAATAAAACAGAAAACTTGGGCACTAAAAAATTGGTCTTTCAGAAAACTATTAAGTATTAAATATTTTTCTAAATGCTCCGAAATGCTCCATTGTTAAATTTTGTCGCCTTTCACTTAAAATGTTCTTATATGTAGAAAAACTTCTTTCTACGTCAACACTAGTTATTGGAGAATATTTTAAATTTGCTACAATAGTGGGATCAATCCCAAAATCTTCAGCAAATTCGCCTGCCAAAATTGTGGACATTTTATCTAAACTTTTATAGCCTTCCTTTTTGGATAAAACTTCCTTACTAGAAGAAAGAACTATTTGCCCAATTCGCCGAGGTACTGCACAAACAGCATCTTTGAAATTATTAACAAAAATTTTCATCGGGAACGTGTATGTGAGAATATTTATCCAAGAACATTTTGAAAGAATTATTTTGTCATTTTTTCAGTGGTATGTTAGATTTTGCAAAGATCGAAATTAAACTGTGCTTGTTCCCTGTTACCTGAAGTAGATGCAAACGAAGTCACAATTGTCTGTTGTTTTGGTTAGTTTTTATACTTCTTTAATTGTTCTTGATGCAAAGTGGTTTTTAGATGTAGAATGACGTGTTTTTTGTCGCACTGAATCTAAAATTTTAGTACTTAAATAATTTTAAATAACTTTATAAACTCTTATCGTCTTAATACAAGCTTTGCAAAATAATTTATTGTTTTCATATTTTAATTCATTGTGGCCTCTGACACAAAGGATTATAGGCGTATAACTATACCCAGATCGGCTGTATTGCTCTTGTCTGTATTTTGAATGAAAATCATACAAAATAAAGAATAACCGAGTTTTCTGAGAGTGTGTTAACTAAAATAATTCAAGAAAATACCCTGAGCTTTTTACCCAGAAAACCGCTGCACTGCCTGCATTTTCAAGCACGTCGCCGTACCGGGGTAAACTGCATTGAAGCAAAAAAATAAAAAAATAAGCTCGCAAACACACCAGATTAAAATATTCGATTACGAAATGAATTAGGCGGAAATGCTAACTGAAAACTTAAAAATAAGTACTAATAAGCACAAAAATCCAAAATATGCATAAAAAGGCAAAAAACGAAAAAAAACGCAAAAAAGCATAAAAAAGTTAGTGTCAAATACTTCAATTTCCTTCAATTCGTAAACATTATTAGAAATCATTTTCCTGCTTTTAATATTCAGGATAAGCTTAAAGCTTAAAAATCCGCTCTCTAGTAACAACACACGCATGCCATACAAAACGTTATCCAACTCAATAAATATCTAATAGTTATTTACTGTACAAGTGGGATAAGAGTATGATTAATATACGTGTGTGTAAGCACACAAGTATATTAATGATGCATTATCAGATTATCGCACATGTATTGTACAACATTTTATCTACAACTGCCCATAATTGAGAAAAATGTCAGATGTCATTTTCAAAAATATTTTAGTAAGCAAATATCATTATGTCATTCGACACTATTTCAGTTAGGTAATGAAGCCATTACACCACTAGGGGTGTAATAGAGTTCATTACACCACTGGAACATTATTACCTAGCGGAAATAGTGTCAAATGAGTGATGTGATAGTCCTTATCCAAGCAGTTGTAGATAAAAAATAGTATATTGTTTTATTAGGATTAAAAGTGGAAATTTGTTTGACGAACAATTATGCCGAGCAAACGCAAATATTGTAAGTCAGTCACTTTTAATCTGAATAATACGTACTATTTTTTTCCGAAAAAGTACAAAACATTCAAAATTTGAGATGATTGATTACTAGAGTGCTTTATTAACCAGGCAAGCTTATCCCACTAGATTTTGTGTCACAGGGATTTTAGCGCCAAGCCGTTGGCTGCGCTGACCGGTAACCGTGCGTTCTGTCGTCTGTCAAGCAAGCAAGACTAGAAACTAGGGATGTCGTACCCGGTCTAAAATCAAACCCGGGTACCCGAAAACAGTACCCGGGTACCCTCGGGTACCCGAAGATTTTACATTTGGCCTTATTATTTTATCCGAAATTGGTAGCAGCATCAACATCACACAGAGGATGTTTATGTTACTTCAACCCCTACTGACGCGATTTAATGGTACTATTGAGGGTAGGGTTTCCAAGTCCCGGGACCAAAAGTGTTTTCGGGACTTACGAGCTAAATTTCAAGTCCCGGGACTAGTCCCGAATATCCCGAAAATGGTCCCGAAAGGAAAATAGTGTTCAGGTGAAATTTTTCGAATGCAATTTCCAAAGAAAAACAAGTGTTTTAAATTAAATAAAGTATTTATCTACTGACAATCTGCGGTGGAGCTCGTATATAACTTCATTGCTTTCTTCTGGTACTAAAAATTTCTGTCGCTCTTCATCTTTTGCTTTTGTTTGAACTGCAAAGTGCTTGTGTAATCATTTCGGCAAGCTGCCTCTGATTATTATAATTTTATAGGAACACACTTTACATTTCGCCAATTGTTTATCTTCAATATATAAAATTGTTGCCATATTGACTTCAAATCGTTATTTTTTTAATGTAAAATGAAGGTAGGTTGCGAATCGGAATTCATTCTAATTGTAATGCTTTAGCAGACAAATAACGAATACATTTAAAACCTAAAAAGATAAATTATTTAGCACAGAATTTTAAAAGTCTACAACACACAGGTTTAATTCTAACCTACCGAAAACAATACCTCTCCTGCCTACGCAAAACGCAAATAATGCAGAATGTGCAGAGGAATAAGTAATACGCCGGACGCCGGTGAATACCCGTCCTAATTCTCTGACATCGAGTATACGCACGCATGTTGATATGGTCCCGGGACTTCGCCTGGGCTGGCTGTGGTCCCGGGACTCGGTTTTTGTGGTTGAATCCCGGGACTGTCCCGGGACCGAATCCCGGGACTGGAAACCCTAATTGAGGGGTTGAAATATTTCCGTGGAGCGGATTTATTGCCTTATATGAAACAAGAATCTACATTATGTGGTAACGGGTGTCCGCCGGCAAATTTCATTTTTAAACTTGAAATAAAATTTTTATTTCTTAGAATATGTTATTGAAAAAAGAAACAAAATAAACCTTAATCTTTGGGAAATTATTTGTGAAACAGCACATCCGCCAAATGACGCCCCTCACGTCGTATCACTTCTTCCAAACGAACTTGAAAATTTTGCATCACACGCGTAAGTATAGCAGGTGTAATCGCACGAATTTCTCGGGTGATGTTCTGCTTTAACACATCCAAAGTGGGTGGTGCATTCCCGTAGGAAATTTGCCACTGGACTGTGAGGATATCTCAAATCAAAAATCTACGAGAATGCACCACCCACTTTGGATGTGTTAAAGCAGAACATCACCCGAGAAATTCGTGCGATTACACCTGCTATGCTTACGCGTGTGATGCAAAATTTTCAAGTTCATTTGGAAGAAGTGATACGACGTGAGGGGCGTCATTTGGCGGATGTGCTGTTTCACAAATAATTTCCCAAAGAATAAGGTTTATTTTGTTTATTTTTTCAATAACATATTTTAAGAAATAAAAATTTTATTTTAAGTTTAAAAATGAAATTTGCCAGCGGACACCCGTTATGTTATTGCTGCATTGTTGTTTTTCTAGAGCTTATTCCTACTGTTTTTAAGTTTTTATTATCTTCTCCGAAGAGGGCTGACTTTCTGGACATTACATAATTTACTAGTAGGGTACCCGGGTCCTGACAATATACCCGGGTTTACTATTACCCGGGTCGGCCCGGGTACCCGGGTACCCGCCGACATCCCTACTAGAAACTGTTGGAGCACGTACTGTTTGATCCAGACGAACACTGTATGCTGATTTAAATCTTGGTGCATTCCATTACGATGTTAAGAGGGGGCCGTCAGACACGATTAATAACAGATGGCGCCGTAAGCGAAAAGCAGACCTTTCTAATAATGTCATTATTTTAAATTTAAATGAATATCTAAGTTTGGAGGAAACACTAAAGCCATGAAGAAATACCTATAATGGCAATAACAAAGTTTCAATGCGAAATGGATTGTTTTAATACAGTAACTCATCGTCTGAAATCATAAAAATTAAAAAAAAAAAATCACCTACAAACATAATAATTTGTTATTGCCACTAGAAGGCTAACCACATCAATTACCTAAAATTTGAAATCAATCTATACAGTCTTTATTGAGAAAATGGAATTTTTGGGCAAATTATTGACAACTCCATGACCTCTACATACCTTTGTGCATATAACGTTTCAGCTATTGCCACTGAGATGGCGCTGGCTATTATATGGATACATAGATATATAAGTACTAGATACGGCGTGCCGTTGCTATAGTTGACCAAGACGTACCATCTATTTCTGTCACTCTCAGTGCGTGCATTACGTATAGCGCTATCCTTTAGAGAGGTACTTTGATTCGTAATTGAAAGAAATTATGATAAAATACATTTAACTCGTGTTACATGGTGCCAGAACTAGTCTTTTTGGTTTCAAAATGCTACAAAATGTAGAAAAGAAGTACCTAATCGTATAAATAAACACGAATTAGAAAATATAACCTCAACAGTCAACACATAACCTCACTCGTATCCACTTACTAGTCTTTGAGTTTTACGGTTGAAAATAATAGCAATCAAAACCATGTAAACAACATTTTGACTGGTAGGTCCAACAAGTTAAATGTTCAAGTAGCACCATTTTTCATGATAACTTTTTTAGGTGACCGTGTCTAATCGTTTTAACTTGTCAGAGGCTGGTTGAAAGGAAATTAATGATCCTAATAAAAGAAGTTTGTGAACACTACTTTGCTCTGAAACTGAGTTTGTCCTTTACAAGATGCACCATTTTGAAGTATGGTAGAAAATGACCTTTTGTACTCCGAGAATGGTGTTCCAAGTTGCTGTTAGAGCTCAACGAACAAAAATGCAGCGTGTTGCACATGGGATACCACAACCCTAGCTACACGTATTTTCTGAACAATGTGCTTATAAAGGCGGTTTATCAACAAAGAGATCTTGGGGTCACCGTGTCGTCGGATTTTAAATGGGAGTACCACGTTGCTAAAACAATCAAGAAAGTAAATATCGTGTCATAGCTAGTTTCGATCGCTTTTAAAAACATGTCTCCTCAACTTTTAGCGAAAACCTAAATTCGGCCAATTTTGGAGTATGCGTCCTGCGTTTGGAAGCCTTACCTTGCTAAAGACATTCATGCTCTTGAACTCACCCAGAGACGTATCACCAAGTTATCGCCAACTATTTGAAAACTGCTATATGAACAGAGGCTGCAGGTAGAGGGGCTATCATCGATTTCTGAAAGATATTAAGACGTAACCTAAGAGAAATATAAAATCCTCCATGTTTACTACACTGTAGTCATTGAAGGGTTTGTTACTAGTGAGAATGTGCAGTTGCGTGGCCATGAATCCAAGCTAGTGCGCGAAAGATTTAATAAAATGTGTCGGCAGTTCTGTTTATTCAACAGAATTTTTGGAGATTGGCACGCTCTTCCCGAATCAGTTGTCTGTGCGCCTTCAGTAAACGCCTTGGACAAATGGAGTGGTTAATTTAAGTTAAGTTAATAGCTGTAGTTGTATAATTTCATTCTGTAAAATTTTCACGTTTGCAAGTGTTGCAAGTAGAATTTTTTATCTTGTTATTTACTGCATTATTATGTGCCTTCAATTTTAATTTTTAAGTGTAAATATTTTATTAGCTCTAGTTTTCGATTGATATGTTTTATCGGCTCAGCCGTCTAACATTATAAATAAATAAATAAAAAGGAAGCAGAACTTTGATGCATGCAACAACGGGGAAAATGCAGAATCCGAGGGCAATATCCCTGCTATTGTTAACATTAATAATTATTTAATGTTGTTTCTCTACTAACCATAACCAAAATTATAAGGAAAAGAGTTGGCAGTGTAATTGGTCTCGGATTCTGCATTTTAGCCCAAAACAGTTGGTTATTAAATAAATAGCCGTGTTTATTTGATTGTGCATTATGCAAAAGGCCCATTTTCAGAAAAAATAGTAGGCATCTAGTATTTTTAATTTTTATATGCCTTGCAAGGATTTGTTTGATGGAGTATTGTACTCGAGCCACTCGTGATTTAGTCTAAGCTAAAATTTAAAATTGGTAATTTTATTAATATTTATATCCCTAATGGCATTAGGAAGGATTATCAAAAAAATTCCCAAGTAGTGATGCACATACCCGTAGTCTCAAAAAATACCCTTGAGACTGGTAGTAGCACTGGTTTTTGGCTATTAACTACGAAAGGGTGCATCGGAGAAGAAAATTGAATAGGGATGAAAATATTGGAAATACAAGTTTCAATAAGGTCTGTCATGTGTAATCTGCAGCAAGAGTGGAAATAAGTTTGAGCGTACAGCACAAAATGTGCTCGCTCGTTTTGTTTCTGGTCAATATCGCAAAAACAGGAGTTTTTGATAAAAATGGATAGAAGTAAATTTGTAGAGCACATTTCTTTGCAAGAATGATAGATAAAATTTTTGTTGCACCAATTTTGAAAGTGGTACTTAAATTTTTTGGAAAAATACAGTTAAATTTAGTGGTACCTATCTCTTTTCCACACCACCCATGAGGTAGAGATTTTGGCGCGTTTTTTTTTATAGTGGTGCCTCTGTAGGCAAAAATCCACTTATTTGTTGAAAAAAATATCACTTGGAATCAAAATTAACTTTGCTATTTGAAATTATAGTTAATGTTACCATCATTTAGACACTTTTCCATTTCTACGTTTAAATAGGTTAAAGAATATGAGAATAAATCTTCTGCTTCTAATAATGTGCAGTCCTCAATACCATTCTTTTCATCACTAAGAACTTCGAGATCAATCACATTTCTTCCTGCACCCCATTTTACAAGAACGCGCAACCAAATTTATATGGCTTGCTGGAGCTTGTACCTCAGTTGCGTGGTAACGAACAGTTACTATTTTTTTTCCAACCCCCACACATCTGCATGAACTGCTGTTATTTCCCACATTCGAATTTGATGAAAAACATGACGAGAATGTGGACGAACAGCTGAAGAAGCAAAAGGAAACATTAACCTCAACTTTACAATTCATAATTCATTCAGAAGTTAGGTGCCTTGAAAAACTGTAGGGAATCAATCCTTTTTGAAGCTTGGATAGGGAACTTTTTTGATATTCATTCCTTTCCTAATGCTATGAGGGATATGAATATCAATAAAAAAACTGAAATAATTTTTTAAAGGTTTTAATTAAACAAACTATCTACTAAACACCGGTGAAAAGATACGTCTTCGCTTGAAGAATTAGAAGAAATAGAACAAATTATGCATGTTCTCATTGCTAAAGTCAATTTTCGAAGAATAAACTGAAATTGAATGACACTTCTGACGTTTTCATTTCAAAACTTCAAAATTAAGGGTACGAAACATCGTACGAAATACGTCTAGAGGGAGAGAGAAATAAAGTGATACAGGTTAGAATGAAATGGGGGAAGGTACCGAACTCCGTGATATGTTATTTTAAGATTCGACGTACGTTTACATGTAGTGAACGTATCCTGTACTAATATATCCATGTATGGATAGCTATACAGGTTACATAAAAATTTACACTTCCCATATCATTTTTAATAACTGGAATAATTGCAATAAAGATTTGAATTTTTTTATGTAATACAGTAAAATCTCTCATAAGCAGACACCTTTGGGACTGTAAAAAAGGGTCGGCATAATGGAAATGTCTGCTTATAGTAAAAAGTAAAAATTAAACCTACTAATAGCTAGTTGATAATTTGTTACATTTTTTGCTTGATTATTTCCTTCATACCTAAACTGGCCAATCATAAAGTCCGATTTTCTGTTGTTTATGGCATTACATAGTGAACAAAATCCTTGCTAAAACTTAGGGGCGATTAAAGCCCGCCAATTTGAAAAGGGTAATTTTGATTAGGATAATGGAATATCTGGCCTAGAACACTTTCCAAGTGATAGTAGCATCGAGTATGATGTATTTCACTAGTTTGACTTTCAGAACTAGGTACTTTCTGAAATATTGCTTGGTAGAAATTCATTTTCTGATGTTTTTGACGTTTACATTGACAAATATTTTAGAATTACTGAGCATCGCAGTGCTTCTTGTATTGCGTTATTATGGTAAACGAATACAAACAAACAAATTCATTTCGAGTCTGAAAATTGCAAAACGTCGCACCATTCACAATGAGTACCAGTAAAGATTTTTTGTAGTTCATTAATCGACAAAGCAATCAAAAATAGTGTCCCCGTCAATACAGGTACAACTAACAAATCAATATGGAGGCAATTCACAGCATTTGTGAAGAAAAAAAGTATACTTTGCACCAGACTGCATCAATGGAATATATTACTACTGTATTGAAAAACTGAGGGTTCAAGGTGAAATTGTTGTGGGAGAACATGCAAGACCAGAATCTTCCTGACAATCATGAATTGTTTACTAAAATTGAAATAGCTTCATCTATTGTACAAACTTTACCAAAAATAATTAATACCTACTATTCCTTACTCAGGAAACTATATTCAAAATAAAATGTAAATATGCTATTTTGATTTAATTTAATCTCATTCAAGAAATAATCTTTAAATATAGGTACCCCTCATACAATTAATAGGGGACTTCTATTTAAGATAGCATAAGACAGAATGATTCTACCCTAGTGTTGTCTTTTGCTACCAGTGACACCAATATAATGGCAAGAATAACTCTAAATTACTAGTTACTATTGAATATTACTAGTTAAGTTGGCATGTACAAATACAATATAAACTGACTTTCTGTATTTGTTGTTGTTCTTTGCTTTCTGATTCTGTTCCTTGTAATCCCGCCAGTAGCCTGTTTTGTTTTTTACTAAAAGTGTTTATTCCTCCACTATATATTCCACTAAAGGAAATTTGCATAAACTACGCTAAAGTAAGTTCTTGAACTCAATACATACTTTTATTTTGTGTTATTTGCTAGTTGTAAAAGAGTAGTGATGTGTAATTATTCAGTTTATGCTTTTAGAAATACCACAAAATGCCGAAATGCTTTTACAAGGATTGTAGTAACACATCCAAGTCTACGAAGTTGAAAACACTGCGATACCATCCATTTCCTAAACCAAAAACAAACCTCGCAAAATGTTTTTATGGTTAGAGTTTTGTGGTAATGAAAACAACTATAAATTACTTAAACCCCCATTTCTTGCGGGTAGATCTAGATTGACAAGAGGGGAGGAAATATTGACGAAACGAATTGCTAAGGGGCGTATCCACGTTGAACGAGCAATCTAAAGGATCAACACTTTTTTAATAGTTATTAGCAAAACCAATTCAGATTTCCATGTTATCGCTGATATCAAATATATTTAAGTGTGATT